>JAPYZI010000066.1:0-94072 GCA_030523105.1 Ophioninae sp. A BG-2022a | reverse complement strand
GATTTTTCAAGTGGACTTTCCGGGAAAACTATAAGAGATATCGATACGAATCCAACGCCATTATTTAAGTTAGGCAAAAACCTTTTCCAAACACCCCCAATGAACCTCCACAACATACGAGAAGCTCACTCCACGATCGTTTGAAATATCGCGATTTTTGAGATTCCGGAAAAGGTGGCCGGGGAAGTTGAAAAATATTTTTTTCCGTTTTTAAACGATTAAAAGGGTCTACTTGATGGAAAATTTTCTCCTGATTACGAATATGCGCGAGTTTTTGCCAAAAGTGTAGAATTAGGCTGGGAAAATGCAAAAAACGTTTGTAGAATATTTTTTTTACTTTGTCCCTACTGCAACCTACGGTAGCTATGGTAGCGCCGGGGATTACGAATTCGCGCAGTGAACAAGTGACAAGTAACCGTTCAAAAGTCAGGATCGGGATTATGTAGCAGGTATTGGGATCCGTCAAATGGGAATCTGACGCCCGATGGCGACAAATTAAATTATTCTTAGGACTATCTTCGGTCGATATTGTAGTCATACGATAAATGGACTGCTTTTGTCCGATCCCGATAGGCAATGGACAGTGGACAAACCTCCCGGGTAGAGCTCTAGCACGGTTGATGGACGCGTCACGCAATCTGGCAGAAACAATTTGTACATAGTGCATCTTTTAGTATTGGTCTTCAAGCAGGCGTTCACGAATGTTTAAAGACATACGAGATTCATCCCCTTCTATTCTACTATATGGAATTATCGATTTTTTCGAATTAACCCTTTTCACTATTACACTATTCAAAAAAATAAGTTGCTAACGAGATTTCTGCAGTGACAATTTTTTTTGTGGATATTCGAACGAAAATGGCTTCTTTTATACGAAAATTTATTAAAATCTATGAAATAAATAATGCTCAAAAAAAGATACACGGACTCTTGTCGTTTCCAATATTGAGAAATAGAACGAATCAAGTAAGAGCAATTCCAATACGGCCACGGTGCCACGAATCCATTTACATTGGACGCGGATCATCAGTCTGTGCAATCATGGCTCTTCGGGCCGCCGTTATCCTTCACCGGCCGTGAGAAATTTCTCGACCCTGCGTGTATCCTAAACGCCAAATTATCGAACGAAATCATTCACGCGATTTCCATCGAAGAATTTAGGTGTAAGAATTTTCAACTGTTATGAAAAAATTCACTACTAGGAAACTGTTAAATTGTCACTAAAAAGCTCATTTCCATCACTACCACCAATAAATCCGTCATCTCTTAATTACTCAATGGAAAGAATAACTATAATTAAAGATCGTAATACGAATAATTATTGATTGTTACTGTTGCATACTACAAGCTTCCTGTATCATTTTGGAGCTGTTACTTATTTTAGGTTAGGTTAGACTTCGACCTAACCTAAAATACCTCATATTTCGCGTGACATACGAGTCGGAGACTAGACGAAGTTGCTGAAACGAGATTTTTCAAAGATGGATCATTTTTAACGTAAATTAAAATCATGAAATTCTGTGCGTATGATGTTTACCGAACCTGATTCTCGATTCTCCGTAAAACATAACCCTCTGGGACAAAACTGCGTTTCCAAGTTTTTGAAGCTCGTCGTTCAAGATAACCTAGATGGAAGAGAACATTTCGACGTACGATGCAGCATTGGCAGGTAAAGTAAGGAATTTGATTTCCCAAATAGCATCGACTTTCACGTTGTCACGGTACTCTAAGCTCTAACCATTTTCAAGTGTTTAAGGGTACTAAAAATGTTTAGAGGTTAGACAACACATCGTTCTTCACACAAACTGGTCGCAATCAAGACAAGCACATATAAATCTTGGACGAAGATCGACTCTATTTTTCATTGCGAACAGCAGTGAAACCTCGCTTGCTTTTCTCTCAAATTGCGTGCAGGTGGAGTGCAGTGAATCGTTCATTGTCGTTCAAGAGGAGATATCGTCACACGCGCTCGGGCGTCGGTAAAAACACATTCGCGACCTTGTTGCATACACGCCTTTGTAAGCATTTGTTGCTCCATTTGTAGCATCTGCCGCACTAGCGACACGGTACTTTGCCTTTTATTAATAAGAGGGGCCCGTGAAAGAAAGTGGAGCACAACGAGGCGTGGGAAATCTCGAACATCCTCGATCCTGTGCCAAATCAATTATCAACTTCGCGAAATCGTAACGCCATAGAGTCTTAATCGCCCGTGAATGTAGTCGCTGGGTACATGTGCGTTTTCCATTTTAATTTCATGGTGACGTCGAAATTTGTGTAAATCAAGTCGTCACCGTAACTTAATCCCTTAATGAACAGTTTTCACCAAATCTGGGATTTTGTTCCGCCGTGGAAATAGAACCGAACTATTATTTTTGTTCATTCCTAATATAATTATATAAGATATATAATAATAATATGTTCAGTGTCTTACGACAGCGAAATAGGCGTTTCAACTTTTCGATAATCCAATCGAAATTACAGTAATCGAAAATCAGTATTTCAATCAATTGTACGGCAGCCGCGCTCTATTTAGCGCTGTAACGTAAAAAAAAACTTCGTATACGCCGTAACGTTTAGGGTGTTCAGTAATGTAAGAAATAAAAGGGAATGGAACGGAAGCGGGCGGTCGAGACAGGACGTGCGTACAGGCACATGTAATTATGGTAGAACGTATCCCCTCGCGAACACCTGTGCAGGTAGGATGGGCCCCTTCCACCAATTTCCTGAACGGTAAGTCCGTTTGAGTATGTAGCACGGTCTTACACACGAGGCTTAAAAGGACAGTCGAATTGGTTAGACTGTGAGTGGACCTTCCATTGTGGAAGCTTTAGTCGCCTACCGCCGCAACTGTGTGGCGCTAATGTTTTGGGGTGTCAGGAGAGTGTGCTGAACAGTTCATAAATATGGTTTCGGTCACGGTATTACACAATGGTGGGGGCAGTTGCATCAATGTCGGCTCATTAGTGTCCTTAACCATCGTTTGCGTCGCTTCGATCGAGTCATAGCGGAAGCAGACCGGGCGGCCCGTGTAAACAACTTCACTTCATCGGTCACTACGAATTGCTTGGGAGTCGTTTTTTCGATCTTTTCTAAACATTGGAAAGGTAAATTTGCTTTTGAAAATGGTGAAATATCCAATTCGAGTAACACCGTTGTTTTTATTAATATTTTATAAATCGTACGCGTGCGAGATGTAACTTTGATCTTGTGCATAAAATTGTACCCCGTTCAATGATGATTTTTTTTTCTCGAAGTATTAAAAAAAAAGGTTTGACTATTAATGAAAATGACGTCATTACCATCAGCTGCACACTGTTTTGAACGAAAAACAACTTTTGTCATTTGGTTATTTACGTTAGGTGAGATATTGTTTGATTTGGTTTTGTAATTTTGTTCGTCAGTAACCACACTCAAAATTGAATTTACTGCAATTCTTTACAAAACGAAAACTTACGGACATTTAAAAAAATATTATTTTCGTAAGAGAGGTGTATATCATATCGTTGGTTCCATCGCACTCGCTACCTCCTTTCAATGCGCGCCACGCGGTCGAAAATTGAACTGCAAAAACTGGACGCTAGGGACGCTTTTCCCACTCCGATTTTTCAACCGGCCGCAGTATCAAACTCGCTCGCCGGGCAGTTCGACAAGCGAACGTCGTTTTAGACGAACGTTGGTATTCTCCGCGTCTCGGAAGTTCTCGAAAAATGTGAATAATAAATTAATTGACAATCTTGCGTACACGAAACGATGCGTGCAATTAAAGTCGCTCGAGTGCATTGTTATTTCGATGCAAATAACACAAGTCGAATTCGATAATACGTTCGAGCAAGAAAACTTGAACTATTCGTTGGTGCGTTATTTGTTTCTAAGGGAAATTGTGTTCAGTGCTACAGTTGAGTTTTAAAGAATTTATTTGAATCCTGCAATACCACGGGGGTGAAACATGTTGCATTCGTGAAACGATTCCGTGACGATTGATGGACACAAAGGGGAAGCAGTTTTCGTAGTACGTTTTTCATGCAAATCTTCAACGTAACGTTATATTTGATGGCACGTTTATGCTATCTCGTCTCGAAATTGTATTATCTACATGTCACGTAATTTTAGTTATATATCGGTCTCCCAAAAAAGAATGAACAAAATAATTAATAATAATTATTATATGAACATAATTATATAAGTAAAAATCTTTAAAAATTCGTATTAAAAAAAATATATAAAATCGATGGCATATAGGCTCTTCTTCAAAACATTCTAAAACCGTATACTCAAAGACATAGAACTAAAAGTGACATAAATAAAAACGTAAAATAAAATAGCATGAAAAAGATCGAAAAAGAAAGCCAACACGACAGAAATTAAATAATAAAAAGAACATAAATAAAAATCATTAAAAAAAGGAAATTAAATATTTAAAAACGTGGCTTGCAGAAGTTGACAACATTTCGAAGTAAACCTTACCGGAAATCGACTTTTTCAATGTCTCTATTTCCGTATACTGTTTCTTGCATCTTTCGATTTTCTCTATACTTTACAAACGTTATTGCAAACTGAAAAAAAAAGTACGAAAGCGAGACAAAGGAATGGTGCATTTAAAAAGAATTAGATTATTGATTTACCCTTTTACACTGATGAGCAATCCGTAATTAGTTCCGGTCTGATTACGATGAACAGGTGGCTTTCGTATTCTTAAACTCGACGCTTTTTTTTTTATCGTCCGGTCCCATCGCGCACGTGCTGTTTTGCATACTTGATCGTATGGCGGTGTCACTGGATAGTTTATGTTTTTCCGTTGAAGGTTTTTTCGCAATAACAAATATTTAAAGGAAATGAATATTGATGATTTCCGGTTCATCTAAAATGGACCTCACGACTGAAGCGCTTGGAACGTGTAGTACTCAACAATCTCTTCGCAGTTACACGTTCTGGCTACAACCCGCTGATCACAGGGGAGTCCCTATGAACTCCGCCATGTTCGAACGATTGCCGCGTTGACCGTATCGTTCCGAATGACTCATAAAAATAAAGAATGTTAGATTGAACGTTCCAGATTTTGGCAGACTGCCTGAATCCAGAATGTCCGTAACATTCTAGAATTTCTAGGTTCTGTAGTGTCCTTAATATTCTAGAATTTCTATGTTCAAGGATGTCCTTAATATTCTAGAATTTCTGTGTTCTAGAATGTCCTTAATATTCTAGAATTTCTATGTTCTAGAATGTCCTTAATATTCTAGAATTTCTGTGTTCTAGAATGTCCTTAATATTCTAGAATTTATAGATACTTAAACGTCCTTAACATTCTAGAACGTTCAAGAACGTCTCGTTCTAAAATGTCTAGAACGCAATTTTCGAAATGCGTTCTAGACATTTCTTCTTCATTCTAGAATTCAATTTCTAGAATATCGTTCTTCATTCCAGACATTCCAGAACGATATTCTAAAAATTGTATAACACGATTCTAGAAATTCTAGACGTTCGTTTAAAAATTCTAGAACATCCATATTATTCAATTATTAGAGTATTATATTTTATTCGAATTTCAAAATGGCGGAAAAATATCAGCAAGCAGTTAAAGCGCCAATATTTCTTTTCAAATCGTCTTGTTTCCATAAAAATAAAAATTAACACAGCACCTCATACTTGAATTGACTGGAAGACTCTTATCTCGATAGTACTTTAAATGACATCAGGAAGGCGTGCAACCGCTCGTCTTCTTTAGGTAAAACACAAATGCAACGAGCGAAGTGCGATATCCTGGCGAATGTATGTTCGATCAGTATTCAACTAAAGTGCGGCGCTCGTTCCGCTTTCTACAACGAAAATGCCTAATATAAAAATATTCGTTTGATAGTCTGCCGTGAACAACCGTCTAATAACAAGGAATTCTCTTGATCAAACTTCAAATTTATTCGACACGGTAAAAAGAGACGAAAAAAATATTGAAATAAATTCACAAGAAAGTTTATTAAAGTTAATTCGTGGAAAAGTTAATTCACGAAAAGTTCATTTTTGTGTATTAACTTTTGTTGTAATTTTGTGCGTTTGTTAATTCACAAAAGCACAAAATTGCAACGTTTTATAGAAACATTATTTTCGAAAATATTGAAAATGTATGTATTGTTTATTCGATGAAAGAATTTTGCAAACAGCCTGAATGAGAAGGATGCAATACATTTATTGTTACTTCATTCTTTCTATATTCTGCAATTGTTAAAATCATTATTTTTGTATTAATAACATTCATAATTATCATACATTATAACAAGTATTGTTATAATATATGATAATTATGATAATAATAATAATAATAATAATAATAATAATAAGTATTGATATATTTAACTATGGTTTATTTTTACAATAATTATTATGTTATTACGAATAATATTCATAAATAACTAATACAAATAAAATAATAACACAATAAATAAAATAATAACAAAAACCGATGACTATGATCCGTGCCAATTTTCGTTTGACGACCGCGACCTCAGCGAAATTATAGTACGACCCCCTAGGCTTAACCTTAACCGAAGCCACATCGATGAACCGGTGCCAGGAGGAGGATTTTCTTCATGCCGGAATAATGATGGATCTGGCATATAACCCCATTCGCCGTAGACAATATTCCAGCAAAGCCGCGCTCGTAATAACGCGGTTTCTCTGCATGCTTTCTAGTCACAAGTCGCACGTGTTATCCCTGTTTGCTAATTTTGCGATTGCAACAGAATACGCGTCGTTCTGTAGGAAGGAGCTATGGATCGTCCGGAGACTTACCAGAGAGAGCGTCGGACCTCGGCAATGGAATTATATATTTTCATATTTATTATATTTATTATCATCGATATCACTCTTGTTTTATTTATATATCTTCGATATTATTATTAATATTTATAAATGACTGCTATGAAGAAATTCAATTTTATTAGCAAGTTTCTTTTACTGACGTTAAAAGTACATTATTTTTTAAACCATTAATTAATTAACTATTGATTTATTAATTACAAACTAAATAAATTGATTTACCAATGTTCAAAGAGCTTATTTTATTTGCTAACGTCGCAAAATAAAAAATTCGCTTTGCAAATGATATATCGTCAGTTAATAATATTTAGTATCATTCTGAATAAATACAAGTTCGAAGTAACGCATTCAAAGTTTGATTAACAGTTAACTATCGTCGCAATCCTTAATTTTACCTTCAACCGCAATTTCCTACGCGCCACTTTGGACCTTCCTCCTCGAGTAATTTCTCCGAGCGACGAACGATTTTTCGAGATGTTCCCAGTAGTCTAACATCTTGACGGCTGTTGCAGATGTTCTGGGCAATGCTTGAAACGCTCGATGGAGATCTTGGATTAACATGGTTGACATAATTCTGAAGGTTTTACCCCTCTTCTATTGGCTTGTACATCGGAACCTGGCACTCGGTAAGTCAGCCAGTCACTGGAACACGAAGAAACGTTTTCGATGAAAACTCGCCTAAAAATGTCAATAATTCTAGGCGGATATTTTAGCTTCCAAATCAGGTTGTCATTTCGTTTTTTTTTCCATCGTTTTTTTCCTTTTTAGGAGTCACACGAGAATAAACAAGAGAAAAAAAATTTGAAAATGACTGTCGCAAAAAACTCTGCGTACAATTTCAATGAAATTTCTTTCGTACAAAGGTAGGAAAGAAATTTCATATAGGTATCACCTGAATATGTTGAAAAAATTGTTTCAAACCTAATGCCCATAACTTTGACAATTTTTCAACGGGATTTTATTTGCTTGCTATATTCTTGAGGTTAGAAACTTTGAAGGGATAAAAAAAAAAGTATAGATAAAAAAATAAATGTTGCTTCGGAAGTGCCCCCTTAATTGTTGATCCATTTGAGCGTTTCCGAATTCCAATGCCACGCCTAAAATTCGGGCACTTCGATATTGGAATTAGCAGACTTGAATCATCATCGTTATTATTATTATTATTATTGTTAGACGAGCGATAGATGAATTTCGTTCGCTCGTCTATTTTTTTGAAAACGTCCATTTCGACCGAGAATTCTGGACGTGGTACATTCCAGTTTGCTGATAGGAGAAAAAAAAGACAAGAAACGTTAAAACGCGAGAGCACTGGACAGTCGATTCCATGGGCTCGCCTCGGCCGGAACTTCGCTCCAAGGAAGCGCGCATACCGCCTGCCTAGCGTACTAGGTTGCTAGTCGTTACGATGTACACACGTGTCCACTCCGCGTACACTAGTTTTCGAGTGTGCGCAAGAACGCGATGTCCTTCACGCGTTAAAAGTTCGATGTCTGAGGATCGTTCTTCACCCGTCGAAAATATATCGCGCAGCCCACTATGAAATCGTATAAACAAAGTAGGAAAACAACAAAGAAGAACTAGAGTTATGGAATTCGAATGAATACTGGTCTACGAGTCTAGGCAGCGAGAATGCTTGAAAGGATTTCGCGAACGTCGAAGGCGAATAGCTGAAAAAGCTTGTTTATATTATTTATATTGGGTTAACCGCATAATCTTTTTTTATTATAAATATGCTATTTATTGTATAAAAATGTCGGGAAGCGTTCATGGGGAGAGTATTTAAAACTTTTCGCCTGCAAAACGGTTGCTTTTTTTTTCAATTTTATTGTTCTCTTTTCGTCTGAACTTTTCGTTGTCCGGCGTCATTTTATTT
This sequence comes from Ophioninae sp. A BG-2022a, assembly GCA_030523105.1. Classification (NCBI taxonomy): domain Eukaryota; kingdom Metazoa; phylum Arthropoda; class Insecta; order Hymenoptera; family Ichneumonidae; species Ophioninae sp. A BG-2022a. The sequence continues at coordinate 85,392 of JAPYZI010000066.1, read as the reverse complement.
AAAAACAAGAACTAACAAAACGCAAACGTCTTTCGATCATTTTTTAGGCTAAGGTATGCTAAAACCGTGCAAAAGATGAAACTTGAAATTTGCCTTTTCTCGTGACGTGAGAATAATAATAATTATTATTATATTTTGTATAATTTATTATTCTTTAATAGTATTATTACACATTTAATATTATGAAAAATATAACTGAAGAAATATATAAGAAAAAGAAGTGTATAAGAGAGTTCCGTTCCACAAGTATTAGGTCTGGAAGGATCCAAACAGAAATTCAAGGCTGCCGCGGTAATCAGACTGGATAAAATAATTTTCTGAAGCGTGTAACGGGTTTACGGGATTATATTCGCGAGACTAACGCATCTGGTCTTAGCCACGCGGAACAGTTCGGTACTGTAATCGTCTAGCTGGTATCCACCCCCGCATAGAAGCATCCGTGTAGGAATGATGAAATCTGAGGTTATGTTACTCGTTGGGCTGAACCGACAGATTGCGAAGTATTATGTATGATGAAGCAATAAACAATAATTGAAGCTCTGGATGAAGTCGGTCGAAAGTTCAAACTGTAGAATTTGCACTGTTTCTTCTATTGAAGAATTACTTTTTTTCCGGTCCCAGTAAGCGTACGGTAAAACAGACTGTGCCGCTGTTTGTTTGGGTTTGTTTTAGCTACAGCACATTACGAAGCACTAGAAATCACGTTTTGGATCGATATTTCGATCTGTCCGTTTGCGAATATCTTTTGTTCGCGGATTCCTTCCTCGGCTTGAATAATTGTACGTGAGAAACGTATGAATTGAGGTTAGGTCGTCACATTGGCGACGGTCAAAATGAAGTAAAGCGGAGCGGATGTTGCGGTCTGCTCGCGGCAAGTGACGAAGGGCAGGTGTAATAGGAAGACGATTCATCGATGCTTGGAAATGTGCGAGGATATTATGATCGTTGGGGTCGGAGATGAGAATTTCTCACGATCCTTTTTTTGCGTTTTTTGGCACCGGGAGAAGCCCTTCATCTTAGCCTTGAACGGCGTTTAATATCTCTCACGAGTAAAAGTACAAGGATTGAAAAAATAAAAGATTGCAATTTTGAATGAGAGTAATTGATTTATATCAATTTGTTTGTATATCAACTGAATTAGTTATTGAAATATAAATTCGTTTGACCATTAATTTATTGAGCAGAATTAAACAATCTGATCTTAAGTCAATTTGTTTTATTTGTTTGGGTTACTTATATACGTTTATTTGATGAAGTTAACACATTTATTTTTCCTTGGAAACAGTTGTACGGGACAGAAGATGTTTTTTGGAAAATGGGGCCACGGCGTCCCATCTCTTTGTCAGCGAAGACTTGAGGGTTGGAGATACGATTGGTATCCTCGGTGTGATTGGTGATGCAGGATCAAATGGAGATATCGATTTGCATCTCCAGGAGCACGACAGTCCAGTGACAATCTCACCTTGGTCCAAGAATTTGACCCTTTCCAGTCCTTTGGACAAAGAAGGCTTAGACGGTCCTGCGAGTGTGCTTGTCAACGTTATTTGTGAAAGAAAACGCACGCTAGATCCGGTTGGTTTGATATATGCGAAATAATGTTTCAAGGGCTTGAGTTACTGTGATAAGAAAATCGTTTGGGTATTTCCTTGTGTGTACATTAACAAAGCTGTGTACGAAATTACATTTTTACAGTAGGCCAACCCCGTTAAGTTGACAGTTCTTACGCTTTAAATACAAGTTTTGAATATTAGAATCTTAGTTCATTGCGTGGAAATTTACAATCGTCTACTGCTTTTAAATACATTCATTAAAATTCCAAATGATGTCCTAGTAACTGGAACTCTTTCTATCAACAGAGTTCTTCTTCGCTTGACCAAAATGACATTGTGAAATCGTTGAATTTCAGATTGCAAATCAGTGACTGCTAATTTAACCTGTTTGCCCGTTATCTGCAGGGTTTTGTGATTCCAGTAAACATTCGAGTGACCGATGCGAATGACAATGCTCCTCAATTCATCAACGCTCCTTACGTTTTGAATATTTCAGAAGTAAGTAACATCTTCAACAATTTTTGTAAAGTTAAATGTCTCAAATTTAATTGCATCATTTCAAATATTTCAAATATAATCATTTATTCGATCAAATCGAAATCGAAATCTGGCATTATTTAATTAAAACATCTTTATTGATTTAAAAATCTCTAAAACAGATTAGTCAGCAGTTTTTGTTCAGCGAAGCCCTTAAAATTGCTAACATGTTCCAAGTGCAATTTCAACAAATTATCTATTTATCCAAAGGTAACAGTTGTTGGAACCAGAGTGCTCCAAGGAGTAAGAGCGGTGGATGCTGATCAACCCGGTGCTTATTCAACGGTCCAGTACTCCGTCTTGCCAGGGCCCAATTCAGTGAGTTGCACAAAGAACTTCTCCGAATTCCGGATTACCCATATAGCAGAAGTAGCAAATGTTATAGGCCTCGCATCTGGATATATTATAAATCAAACGTTGAATTACTTTTCGAATGTTCCACGTTCTAAACGCATGGAAACGTACCATCGTATGACTGGTGTATTTGAAGTACTCTGGCAATTAAAATCTTCAGCTTAACGAACGTTGAATTAAATTAATCTTGAAGCAATTGATTTGGGTAGTGTTATTTCTAAATTGCCTCACTTCAAATTGAAAAAAGTTTGCCCCAGGGATATTCTATATTTTGTCAAAAATTCAAGCGAAGATGGCGTGATGAAAATTTGCTACAAACTTTGCGATTGCTCAATCCGGCATTAATTGAGCGCCAATCTCTGACCATTAATAATTACTGATCGTTGTATTTTGTATTTTATATGTTAATGCAGCATATCTTCATCGATAACGAAAAAGTTTCGGTGGAGGTAAATTACGATTGTTTATCACAACAAGAAGAATACTTTGATTTTTAGTGTAAATTTTTTTTACTTACCTCGTGTATATTACACAACATTACACTTTCGAATTTCACGTCTCTTGAGAATAGCTCCTTTTTCGTTCATTCGTTTGTTCGGAGATCTAGCAACAGAAATCGCTGGCAATAAACTTCTAATTTTACATAATCACTCGTTGATGTTTTCAGGATTACTTTGTTTTCGTAAACGCGTTGGAAGGAACCCTTGTCCTCAGAAAACCGCTTGACTATGAAGCCCTTAGTAATTTTTCCGTTGGCATTCGAGCCCAGGTGAGTTTATTTATCTATCCCACAAACGGGATGCTTTTAGTCCTAAATTTCCAGGCTTTTCTGTATTTCGATAAAAAAACAAACATTTTTATTGCCTACAAAAAACATTTATTTATAAAAAGCTGAAATTTATTAAAGAACATACTTATCAGTTGGTAAAAAAAGAAAAATATAACTGCACTGGACTTGAATATCTCCTTGAAGATTAAAATTGACGTTTTTCAAAATATCTGAAAGGGCTTAGGTAAAGGACATTCTTTCTGATTCAGGATCAGGGCAATCCACCACAATCTTCGGTTACGACCCTCTTCGTTAACGTTGTGGACGCCGATGACCAGAATCCTGCTTTTCTAAACGATCAATATCAAATAACAATTCCCGATCGAGCCAAGCCGGTAAGTACGGCTCTGATAAAACACGTTTATTGATCAGAATGATCATGAAGGCATAAAAGATGGGCGAATAAAATTTTTCATTACTATGCATTATGGTAGATCAATGATTACAAGTTTGACTCGTTTTTAGGATATGATTTTGAAGGTTGAGCCAATCCCGATCCAGGCTGTTGACCAAGACGTTGGTATTAATGCTCCCGTCAGGTATAGCTTCCAGGGTGGTGTTCTGCCCTTTCTCAATCTCAATCCTGAAACGGGTGAGGTTGCGATGGCCAGGGCGTTGGTGGACTACGAGCTCGTGACGCCAGCGACTGTTGTCCTGAAAGTGAGTTCAGCATTTTCATTCGCTCTCTAAAGCATAGAAATCTAAGGGGAGTAGAATAATTCTAGAAAGAGACATAAAAGTTCAAGTTAAACAAAAACATTCAATACGCTTCGTTCGTAAGAAATGAATAACTACAGGATCATGTTTTCTATTGTGCAGGCAACGCAAATTGATAATCCAGATCGTTACGCTCTCGCGACTGTTGTTGTGTCCAGGGAAGGACTACCGGGCGTTGGGCCGACCGCTGGTAATTATGATTTATTCTTCAGGTGTTGGTCTTCGCGATAACACAAAAGTCAGGGTTTTAAAAATTACAATGAAGAAAGTAGGATGGTTGAAAAATCGTTTAGACATTTATTGATATATACATTAATGAAAATGAGTACTAAGTTTAATTTCAAAATAGAACCAAATTCAAGCAGTTTTAAAAAGCCGCTTTTCTCTTCGCATAGATAATATTTGGGTAAAACTTGATCAAGCTTTTTTTGTTATCGCGTTGCCATCACTCCTAATTTAAAAAAATATTAAGCAGAAAAACGTTAATCAAGATCCTCCTACTATTAAACGTTTGAAGTTTGACCAGCAGTTCCATCGATGCAGTCATAATTGTACAGTTGTAAACAAACTTTTTGTTAAAATTTTTTATCTCTAAGATTTCCAACCCCTTAACATTTTGTTACCGCGAGCCGTTATACACGATTGTTGAAATAGTTCAATTGCATACAGGTAGCCGACTGCCTGTGAAATTTGTTTTAAAGGATTACGAGGCCAACGTACCCGAAAACACTCCGCCTGGTAGTGTTATCCTGACTACAGGAGTCAATAAAATCGATCCGGTAAGCCAAGAGAGAATATACTCGCCTTTGGATACCCACTCATCGTTCATTTTTCGTAATTGGCATTGTAAATGATGTTTTTTCAAGGTTACCTTGAAAAAATACCTATTTACAATGAGCGCCCGCAGAAAAGATCATTCGATCGAAAGTCTTTGTTTTTATGAAAAATTCATTCGAGGCTTGTATGAGCAACGATTTTACAACATCATGCATCTTTAAATTTGAATGCTTATCGAATTATGGAATTTTCAGAATCTGAGGTTTTGGCTTGTGGGGGCGGCTGAAGATTTGGAACGATTTTCTATCACTCGCACCGGCGAGCTGATCTTGAAAGGAACCCTCGATTACGAGAGACGAATACAGCACAGTTTTTTAGTACACGTCACCGATGGGAAGCATGTGAGTTGTCGATTTGATAAGGAATTGTATTTGTCATTGTATTATTTATGAAATAATGAACATTTTCATAGAACAAAGAAGTAGTAGGGGTGATTAAGGGGTTAAACCAGAACGCTCTGAAAATCCTTGCTTTACAAAAATTAATTTTGGACGAACAGAGGGTTGATTCAAATTTGGCGATGTGAAATTTGCGTTGCCACAAGCAACGAACGATTTTGCGAAATTTTCTTAGCAGGTTTACCCCTTATGTTAAATGGTGTACTCTTTTTGATTGAAACGATTAACGTTCTTTTGTTTCGATTTCAGAATCACACAGCCCGAGTGAACGTCTCCGTGGAAGACGTGAACGAGTGGGAGCCGAGATTTCGGCATCCCAGATACGAATTTCACGCGCGCACTTTGAGGGATGGATCAATAGTCGGTGAGAAAAACGCATGTTTTGATTCGGGATGAATTTTGCAGACAAGAAATGCGATATTCACGAGTATGCGAAATTAAAGTGCAGCGTAGTCGACAGAGTAGATAAAAGTCATTGAACTGTTGAAAACGCAGGTAGATTGGAAGCTGCCGACGGCGATCGTGGTGACAGGGTGGCGCTATCGTTGAGAGGTCCCGACGCTAGGTGAGTTGCGATAAGTGCCAATAATAAATCTTCGTGTGATCGGCAGTATTGTTCTTCATCATTTATATAAAATCGAAATAATATACTATTATATGATCTTTCGCCATCTTATCCGGTTTAACAATCTCAACAAAAATGGAACAAAAGTTGACAGCTAAACGTACTCCTGTTCATTATTTAATTAATAATATTTGATGGCTGAAACAGTCGTCATTTATTTGGCTTGGACTGGTTGAATTCATTATCTAGACGTAAAATAAATTATGTATTCATCATTTAATTAATTATTTAGATAATTACTTATTAATAATTTTATAGACTTTTATAATTAAATACCGTTATATAATTAGCTATTTGATAGAGTAGAGAATGATTTCAAACCAAACGGATGCGGCTTTTTTCAAGGTCATTCGAGATCCACGACAACGGTGAACTGATACTTCGATCCGGTGGTAATATCAACGGAAGTTTAGCGAGGCTGGTTGCCATTGCTTCGGATTCTGGAAAACCGCCGCGGTAAGTTAATTTTCACGATCGTTTCACTCCTCGGATCGAGTATAAGACAAGTTCAAATTTCTATGCAAAAGTAATGGAAAGATCGGAATTGCAATAATTTTACATTAATTTCGGACATGAGCAATCAGGCAGGTACGTCTCGAGCTTCAATGTTCTCGTCCCTCGCACGTTAATCCTACGTTTGTTAGTTGACTTTTCGCGTAACCTTTAGAGTGAAAGTGTTCTTTGGAGAACAATAATGAAGGCACGCTATTCACGTTAAGGGGGATATACAAAGATTAATTTTATTTTTCTCGTGTAGTACTAGCATGATACCTGTGATCGTGCATTTACCGAGTTCAGGATCCTTACCGATTGCAGCACGGGCGGCACCAGCGTGGCTCGGTAGCAGCGTTCTACTCATCGCTATTTTCGGAGCCGTTTTGGGCCTCTTAGGTGTCGTCATCCTGGTCCTCATTCTTTATATTTACAAGCAGTACGTAAAATCCCAATAAATTCGTTGATCGTCTACTCAATCTCATAAAAGTCATCGAGTATCAGTAATCGCCCGATATTCTTGTAGCAAAAGACCCAAAGATGGAGGTTCCGTCAGCTCAGTGGGCACCGGGTATCGGGAAAAGTCACCGGTTCCGGCCGCGCTGAGTTCTACGCCCCAAGTGCTGGGAGCGAGTATTTTGGAAGATGCCCTCGAGAGCCCCAGGAATCACACGGTTCGTGCCAACGACGTGGATAATCCCGTCTTTGGCGAGGACAACGATCGGCCGTACGATGCCACGGTCAAAAGTAAGCTCGTACTTGCTTTAGAAAGCTTTGAATTGCTGAAAAGTGAGTATTTGTCCTCGCTGAAGCGGTTTGGTTGAAGCCAACATCACAATGGTCAAAACTATCAACGGAGTGCATCAACAAGCATTTTTCTTACAATTTCACTGTTTTTGTCTGAAAGGGCTATGAAATACATTCGTGCAAGAAATATCGAAATTCATTTAATTTAATGCTTCATAATTAATTTAATAATATTCTTAGGACTATATAAAACTTAATAAATTAAGGCACTTGATCACATTTTTACTAATCAAGATATGGAATAATTGAACCCATAAAAAATGATAAATACAATTTTTATTTAAACGATTCACATCAGATTTAATATTAATTAATAACAATATCTCATAATTTTCAAGTAAGATGAATATTGCATCATTGCAATTGGATATTTCAGGTGTTACATCATCAAGACCGATCTCTCTGTACAACAGACACAAAGTGGGTCCGATGTTGAACCCACCAGCATTGTCCGCAACTTCGAATATCCCGAATGTTGGGGGTCTCGTTCAGAACATGAATGATCTCAGTGCCCGTACGAATATTGATGCCGGATCGCAACACTCGTCCAACTATTCCGGAGAACCCCCCGATTCGTTGGCACCAACGTGGCCGGCAGGTTCCCCATCGAGAAGAGTGAAAAAACTTTCCTGGGATGACGATGACAGGGTATTTGATTATCTGTTTTATTCTTGTTTTTTTTTTTAACTTTGTTTGCAAAGCGTTTTTCATGAAGGAGGCATATTATTACAATGCTCAGAGAATGTTCAGCGTAATCCTAACCAGCGTATGTTTTTTATTCGCAGACTGACGATAGTATTAACGTTGGAGCCGATTCTCGTGCCGGTATCAGCACCGGTACTGAAAAGCTCAACCTGACGGTATACTTCTGAATACAGCTCTGTTCAATCTTCGACGAATCGCATCGGATACGAATTCAGTCTGTAACGCACAACGAGCTATAATACAAATAAGTGTATCTAAATAAACGTTCGCTAAAATCGGATCGAGCGTTGGCGAGAAGTTTGAGATTTTGTAATTGCGGTCAGTGGGTCACTCGCGGAAAGCCGTTTTCTCTGTACCTTCGAAATTCCCGTTCACCTTTATGACCGATAAAAAGTTTCGACCGACTCGAAAAAATGAGGAATATTTTCAGCGAAGAAATACGGAAAAATAGGTTCTGGTGCGATAAATAAAAAGTAATTTATTGACACTTTCATGAACTTGGCATCAAGGATGACAAATTGGAAGCGGAACGATTATTTGTGTGTTATCATTTTGCCAATGATTGAAAGTTCTCGTATAGCTAATAATTGTTATTGAAAACGACAAAATAATTTAATAAAATGTAAGAAAATGTTTCTTTTTTATTCTACTAAAAAATTGTTGATATTCAATTAATTTAAATATTGTGAACTTTTGTATTCTCTAAATATTCAAAACTCTTCGAAAATAAAGAGTTTTCAATATTTGGGTGAAAACCCAATTCTGTTTGTTCACTGAAAGCAGTGCAATTTCATGATACTAACAATTTGTAACTTTTAATCTTACCCCAAAAATATTGATTATCAATTTGACCCGAAGAACAATAAATTTCAATTTTATCCATCATTTTTTTACTGTTACTTATTAAAAAGGTATCTATTTAATCCAAACGAACCTAAAATGGTTTAATTTGTGTATTGAGTCTAAAATGTTTTAATTATTAGTTTGACTCAAAAACTTTTAGAACAATATAACCCTAAAATTTGCTAACCGAATAATCTTGCACGAAATCTCAGTAATTAAAGTCAAATTTCAATATTCTTATAACGCCGCTTCAGAACAGTAGCGATTGTGGTGTTCTTTCAGTGATTAAGGGGGTCGAAGAAAATTCTCGGCGTGTCTAGCGGAGCCCGAGTAATTAGCGCAGATACAGATGTCAGTCGAAACCGACGTTCGGCGCAATGAACAATGCGGTAACACTCTTGATCGCCGACAAAGTGATACCGAGAAGCAGCGAGAGGTGTTTCGAAAAGAAAGTGAGCAATAGCCCGAAGGTGGGGCGAAAGTGAGCCAGGAACTCGGCGGTCATGCTCGCTATGTTTGCTCGCCAGTGGAGTTCTCATCTCATACCAATTGCGAGAGAACCTGCGGACTGTCTGCGTTTGTCAAACGGATCCAACCACTGAGAGAACTTGATCTTCAACGAGTGAGTCTCAATTCAGTCACATTACCAACCGGTTCTATCGTTCACACGATGTAATTCTACGATTCAATTACAAAAAACTAAAAATTAATTTCAAAAGATAAATTGTCAAAAAAATTTGTTCTTTTTTCTATTGATTATTAATAAATCGGAATTGCAAAAATTTATGATTATGGATAGATCCAACGACCGACATTTTCGTCAAGTGCGTAAAAATCGGTAATTCTTTGATCCAGTAATTTGGGGGTTAAGAATATGTATCATAGGTCCAGTCGGAACAAATCCTACTGCCACATGCAACTGCATCGAGTTCTTTTTTGAAAAATCAATGGTTTAAAAATCATTGGGTATCTCTCTCGCACTCGTGGCGGCACGGTCGGTATAACGCATGGTCTTGAGTAATAGATAATTAGGTCCGGTCGGTAAAAATCCTCTGGTCAAGTTGTCTAAAAGAACTACAGAGGGCATAGAAAGAAATTTCTTCTTTCCGAGTTCGCGTAATTTGGAGAAAAATCTTGATGAATGCGGTTAGGAAGATTAATTCCGTTATTGGCTTTCGCGCCAAATTCGTACGAGGCGTTTCACTTTTATCCAGTGTCCCTGAGATCTGCGTTACACGGAATTTCCTGGAGAAAGTGATCCCGGACGTAGGTGACGACTCATCGTCAGCTACTTTGTCAGCGTATCGCAATGTTTGGTACTTAAAATGTAGACGCTGGGAATCCCCGTTTTACAGGTGTACTATAAACTTCTATGTTGATGTTCATAAGAGTGCAGCTCGAGCGATCACCGAAATAAAACAGCGTCAAAAGAGGCTTGGATCGGTGACCGCTTAGCCGCGCTCTGACTGGCGTATCGATCAGTGAGTGGGGGGCGGTACATACATGACCAAAAAGTCTGTACGCCAAGAAATCAGAGGAATACAGGGCCATCTATATCGATACGGGTTTTTCATAGTTTCCCCGTACCCCCGGAAAGAGCAGTATAGTGTAGCGTAAGTCTGTTGCGGCCGCAATGAGGTGAGGTTCGGGTGGGGAATTGAAGAGGGAAGAAAGCATAGGTGAACGAAGGAAGAAATATGGTGGAGTATACCGGAAGAAATGTGTTGAATAATCGAATAGCGAAGGATGGACGGGGACAGGCAAAAGCGCTGACAGCTCGTACCCGTAAGGTCGAATTCAATTTGAAAAATAAAATAGTTCTTACCAAAGCGATGTGTTTTTTAATTACAGAATTAACATGGAAATCTCTGGATTAATCAAGTTCATTCCGCTATTCGTACTGATTAACCTCGAAATGTGTGGTAAGTAGATAATCGAAAATAAAATCCAATTATCGTATCATTAGTATTGTCGCTCAGTCGGAATGCGGAAACGATTTTGAGGCGATTTTGAGGCAACGAGTACCGTCTGTTTGGAAAAAGCGTACACAGTAACATTATCTAGAACTTGTTAGAGATACTAGGCGATTATTTATAACAGAGGCAACTGTAACACATATTAAAGATAATGCATCATAGTTTATGTTTGGCAGCGGGTGTATTTTTGTTTTCAGTGCTCTGTCCAAAATAGTTTTGTAGTTTCAATATACATTTATTGCAAAATATTTATTATGTGGTAAATATATATTTTGCAATCGAATCCTCTGGTAATGAAGGTGGAGTGTATGTATCAACAGGCAACTTATATTCAGATCATCCATAGCTACTGACGCCAGGAATGCGACTCTTGAAAGTCATGCCCAGATATTACAAGGACCAGGACCCTGGAGTCAAATTTTTGAAGATTGGGTGACAACAATCGATGACAGTGCCAATGTTCGCCAAGCTAAAGTGATGAAACTCGATAACAAAGGCTTAACAATCTCTTACAAAGGATCAGGGCCGAATAAACGAGATGTTTCAGAAACGGATCTCTACCTTCTCAGTGAGTATACACTTCAAATCACAAAATATCAATCAAGTATGAAATAATAAATAATTATGTATTTAGGTGCAATTGAGAAGTTGGTCTATCGGGTTGATTTTTTGGAAAAGCGCCTTCGCAGGTCCGAAGAACTCTTGTATTACGTTATCTCTGGAGCCAACAATGCAAAAGGTAAATTTATCCTCCATCAGGACCTATCTCAGGATAATCTATGAACTACTAATGATCCACGGCGTTTTTTCAAAGTAAACTTACCTCAAATTTGTCAAAAATAAATCTTCAATTTTCAGAAGCTTGTCCCTCCAATTATACAAGAGTCGGGCAAAATTGTTATCACTTCAGTCAACGTGAATTCGATTGGAAATCCTCAGCAAGTTTTTGTCGAGGAATGGGCGGATATCTAGTTGAGTTGGAGACCGTTGAAGAGAATCAGGATTTTGTCACTCATCTACAGGCCACGAAAAATTTAAAAGGCAAGAGTTTCTGGACGGGAGGCTTGAATCCGGGCCTTTTGTGGATTTGGGCAGGCAGTGCGAGACCCGTTCACGAAGATACTAAACAAACGGTTAATGGAAATGGAAGGTGTGTCAAATTTTCTATCTCTCCGGAAGTGTTAGTGCGTCTATTGGGGATAGTAATTTATTATATCCTTAATGTCAATGTGTATCTTTGCGAGTTATTATGTAATATCCTCGTCAATCGAATTTTTTCCTTTTACTCTCACCCGGACATCACTAATCTAACCTCATGTTTGGTCGTATTGTTCCTTCAACAAATTTCTCATTAAAGTAACCAACCTTGCACTCATTGGTTTCACTACACCAGCCGCAGTACGGCTAAGCGGTCACTATTCCAAATATTAACCTCTGGTAAGATTGCTTAACTTGGACTGCTCATCCACCAATATTGCCAATTCCTTGGGTTTTAATAACCGAGATCGTACGATAACCGAATAAGAATACACGGTTACGGTTACATGCTAAAATCATATTGTATTGGTCGTTTATTTTCATACATGATATTCTGAATGTTCCAGATGTTTGAAGCTAGATTACAATCCGGCATCGAGGATTTATTCGTACAAGGGAGAAGATTGCGGTGCGCGTCTGAGATACATTTGTGAACTGACGAAAGACGAGATGAGTAACAAAATTGAACGAACGGCACGAATGTTCAAACAGATTTAAGATTGACGAGAAATTCACGAATGGTTTTCGAACAAATATTGTTTGATTCATCGTAACGTCTCATTGATTAAGAACGTCAATGTATAACGAGTATATTAGATATTCGTAGTGATCAAGCACCGAAGATTCACACGATGTATATATTTATTATCTTTATTTATTACCGTAGAAATAGCCGTTTCATAAGAAAGTATACCGCTGTACAGTTTATAGCAGTAACTTGCAGATAGAATATTGCAAGTTACTGCTTACGCAGTGAATACACCTCAATTTTTCCAATTCCGAACGCTGCACGCCGAAATCTACTTCGAGTAAAATGTGCTCAACCACGATCGTTGTGCGATGAGCCTGAAAGGAAGTTTCCTGCCTATTCTAACTCTCCTATCTCTTATTCCAGTTATATGATAGAATTTTTTTTTCAAATTAACGTAGAGATGATTGCGTTAATTGACTTTGATGAAAAATCGCCCCACTTCTGTCGAATGAGAAATCACGTTTGAAACGAATCTATGCTAGCGTTTGTAAGCTCTTAGATTTGTGGGCCTGGACATAGCCAAAGAAACAGTCGATTTACCTAAAAAATGAAAAAGGTGCATGTGAGAGTTCTGGAGCACAATAATAAAAATGTCTAATACTCTACCTCAGCATTAATGGGGAACGAAGTAAATGTTATCGATGATGGAAGAGGAAACAGCTTCGTAAACGACTCATTTCGATATAAATAAGTAAAACCAAGTTTTTTACAAAAAATTTTGTAGGCTACAAGTGCTTTTGTAAGAATGTTTGTAATAAAATAATATTTTTGAGTATTTTGCGCGAAATTATTTTCTCATCCCTTTACTCCTTAAGATATTTGTAACGCCTCGTCAGTGTAGGGAAAATTACTCTTTTCTCTGCTTACCTGTGTATCATTTACAGTCATAGGTTTAATAGACGTAATATCGATGGAAGTTTTCGCGCTTCAATATAACATATCTCACTGTATGTCAGAATAATATCTTCTAGTAAACTAGTAAATTTCTCTACAGTCTGTTTAATTTTACTGGGCTTACTTATATTAGTAAGAAATAATACTACATTGATACGAATATTACAAATTAAATAGATAATTTTTTACCGACGTCTGTCATATTTGGTACGTACACTAGTATGAGTTTCGATAAAAGAACCGCTGAATGTATTTCAATGATTTTGCATAAATTTGTGGCTTCTAGGTAGAGACCGCCTTGAAAATCAGCATTATGCGGGACTGTCATAAATGTGAATATAATCTGCGTTATCAGAGGTAGGAATAGCAAAGCGCTAGGAAATGGTCACGAGTTTTTTTACAATCGCAGCAGGTGACGAAATTCTCATCGACATATCAGAATTGGATGATCGGCCAATGGCAAGTTTTTTGTAGAGTTGTATTCTCGAAATTTTCAATGGAGATGGCAGTGTTGATAGAGAAAAGAGGGGAACCCTCCATCCAATGTATGTTCGTAACATTGAGCTTAATAGTCACGAACTTTTGTAATAACGTTGAAACCCGTGGCAGCCATACGAGTATAAAGTTCTCATGATAATTCAACAGAAGCTATCTAGACCCAGTCATAATCGAAAAGAGTTGACGCGTCGTCATTCCGCGTCTGCTAATGATCGGTACAAATCACTTCTTTGCGCGTTTATCTCGTCCGCCATTTTTTTTAAGGAAGGATGGTTAATCTTTCCATTCGTTGATTTAAAGAACTCTTCCAATTTCCCAGGAGCTTTATCCCGTTTTTCGTATTCAAACGCTTGCATCAACAGATCTAACCTGTCAAGATCCTTCACATACTTTGCTTCAGGTGTGTCTTGCGATTCGTATTCCTGAAATAAAAGAAATAAAAAAATGTATTATAGCCTTTCAAAACTGGTCATATGTAAGTTTCGGATTTTGGATAAGTATGGTATAAGAATGTGAATATTCATAAGCCTGAATGTCAATTCATAACTTTCACAAATAAATATCACCGATCAGAAAGGTCGTCAAAAGTTAGAAATTTGTATTACAAAAAGCCAAACAAAAAAGAACATAGTAACTAACCCGGAAAAGATCGAGTATCGGTGGACCATGGTTACCCAGCAGTTTGCATATTTCCTCCATTGCTGCATCCTCCCGCTTGTGTTTCTCAGCTACCGAAATCCCACAATGGGGGGTAATATCACCTACGATACATTCTGCAAGATCGTGAATCAGACTCATTTGCATTATTCTGAAAATAAAATATTTTCCTTTGTTGGTAATTCATCTTCAATATCTTAATTATTTCTTTATAGTTTTATGCTCTAACAAAGATACAACATACAGTAGAAGGAATACTTTCTCAGTAATAAAAACGGAGGATATTTTGAACTATAATCTTTAAATGAAACTTGCTAAATAATTAATAACACATACTTAGTTTGGTCCAGATTTTCCTTTCCATCTACTAAGAAAGACAGCATAGCCATACGATAGATATGTCCTGCTATCGATTCAGGCTCTGCAATGTCCCGCAACACCCAGCCGGTCCTCTTCATGTGCTAACGTATGGGAGAAAAAGGTCTCATTCAATTGGTCTCACTATTACTGCTGCAAGTGGTTCATTAAGTAGCGAACATAAAATTGATTGAAATGTACATGTTCTATATTGTGTCAAGGATCACATGTTAGTATTCAATGTCAAATGTCAAATTTTTTCCTAAAAAGAACATTTGAAATACTACATTTTTTCATTAAAACCAATTTGACATGATACTATCATATGATCGGGTCCGGTAGACACGTGTTAAAAATATTTTCGATGCAAATGTATATTGATATCTTGCGTAAACAACACTTGAAGCTATGACGAGAAAGATTCGCGTAACATATGCGGAAAATAAAATAACATTTTTGGTATTCTTTTTTGGGATACCAAAAAAGGATACAAAAAATGGGTTTTACGCAAAGAGTATTTTGTTACGCACCTTCAAGCGTCCAACTAATTCCATGAACTCGTGCAAACTTTTGACGTCCATTCTTCGGCGAAAAAATTCAAGATTCAATTATAAAATTTACAAAGAGCAATCGTATGACGATCCCGTTGTTGAAGTTTTTGAAACGTTTAAACGTCTGAAACCGTTCGTTATTCCACGAAAACACGACCTCGCACCACCGTTGGAGATCGAGCACTAGAACGTATATAACTTCCTCACACCACACCAATGTATTGCTACATAGCAGACGATTGATCGAAGCGCCACCTATATTAGTCCCGTTTTGGGTCAATTCGAATTTATCCAAGAGATCTTCTAAAAAAGATTGCTCGCAAATGCTCAATTGTCTTTCAGCTCAAAATTTCATGTGGACGATTAAGCGCAGTTTCGCGATTTAAAAAATCCTTAGTATTTCCCTTCAAAAGAAAAGGGACCATCTGAGGCACATTTTAGTAGCGTTGCTTGGTACGAGTTTCCCCTCACACGCCCTGTTCTTTGTTTTGAGCTAGCGTGCTAGTACGCTAGCCCAAAAAGAAATTTTGGAACAAAGAAACAAAGATCGCTCTGTCCGACGATGATATCATCAGCTTCGACGTATCGCCTTCATAATGGGCTCCGAGCGGTCAGATAGGATGTAAAACTGACGCCTTCTCTAGGGTCTTACACGCCGATCACACAACAAAAGAGCGCCTGTCGTGAGCGAGCGACGCTCGGAGATCTTCGGAGAGAACCGAGTGCGGTCGAAGTTTTCCTGCCCCGCCTTTGGCACCTACACCAATACATGGACGCGGAGCACGTTCATGTGCAGCCAAGTCGAAACCACGGTCTTACATACGTATGTAGGTAAGACTTGTCAGTATCAACGAACGAGTATTCACACTTCCGCACTAGCTTAATTTCTTAAATTATGCAGAAAGTTTTTGATGAATCGGGAAGACACTTCGTTAAAAAAGAAATCGCCTTCAACTGTTCCATTGAAATATAGAATATTAGTTACGAGCTAGAACCGATACGAGAAACAAGAGTCAGGCGACGCAGCAGATTTCATATATTCAGTCGTAGCGCGATTATTTTTAATTGTACCAAATATTTACACAAACTTGTATAACTTCCGCAGGTATACGGTTGAGCGATTACACGATAGGAGTGATCCACTAATTACTCAAAGATTAACGTTATATCCACTTTCTAGTTTGACCGAACTTAGACACGTTTTGTTAGTACCTCGAAAAAAGTTACGGGATGCGTGTCATAATTGCTACAAAATGTATCCATATAAGCGGTGGAAGGAGTACTTTAATATACATATATAAGTCGCCGCTTATAAATACATATTTGTTTTTCATAACACCTACCCCTTAATTTTGTTCGAAGAGCTAACGCTCATTTAAATATTTCATTTTCTGTCTTTATAATGACATTAGCCCGTGCCGAGTAGACCTTGAACTTTTACGTGGACTAAATTCGGGCTATCCTCTTTGGTTTGCCAATGAATCACTAAATATCAAATGGTAAATGCAAAAAACAACGAAATCTGCATTTACGTTGATAAAAATTATAATAATTTTCGATTTGTTAGATGGATTCTTTCTATATCTAATTTTTAGAATCGTCTTTGTATGATCATGCCTCGATGCAAGTCCGCACCGTTTACAGTATCTAAACTGTATCAAAACTTATTTTGGCTTCATTTTAGGATAACGCGAATAAGATATATGTATTAAAAAATATCGACTCTGCAAAATAAGAGACACCCTAATTTATGTACAAACGGTTGTGCGGTTCAGTTTTTTTAATCCGCCCGTCATTTATACCGATTTTCAAGCAGAGTTTTCACCGGCAACGTCAAGATCGCCATCCCGCGATATACAAAATCTATCTGAACGCGAATCCTACAAGGATCTTGTGTTCTCAAGAATCGCGTAACCCTGTGGCCGTAAGAAGTAGCAGCACTCTGTGGTGATGTTGCGTCGTCATCTTACGCTGCTTTGGCAGTTTTACCTTTGCCAGCCGGCGGAAGCAACTTGAACTTTGTGTTGCGAAGCAAATTGTACGATCCGTAGCTGCAGAATTTAGGCGACACGAAGGGTACGTAAAAGGCTCGGAAGAACGGATGTGACCTACAAACGCAAGCGAAACGAGCGTTACACTTCCAGCGAGACATCATGATAATAGCTCTTGAATATACGATGATTTACCTGGACGCATCCAAAAAGGGGCTAGACTTGATCACAGTGAATTGTTCAGGCTGATGAGAGTAATTTGGTTCGAGAGCAGTTTCGGTTCCGAGGTCAAGATCCATGATAAAATGACAGCGCTCGGCATCGAACTAAAACATGAATATAATCATTATTATATTAACAGTTAATATACGTTTAAAAATATGTTATCAAAAGCGACTTTCAATCTTTCTTTATGAGAATTTAATGAATTGAATACTTTATTTTTCTCTAATTGACAAATACTATCTTGGTAACGAAGGTTCAAATACGTTTTTTCAATTTTTCTGAATACATTCTTTCAGGATCCGTGTGTAAGGCGGCACGAAATTATCAAATTTTCTGCAACGCATCAAATTCTGCAACTCACGTATCGGGATGGTTCTTCTTTATTAAGGTCGTTAAAATTCGGTTGTATAACGCTCGTGCCGTTTTCTTCACTGGAAAACGGTTGTGGCAGTTGGCCTCTAAATTCGGATCTGAGGTACTGCAGTTTCCAACTGTAACAATCCAAAGATAACAATATTGACAATTTAATGGGAATAAACAGGCAAAGTTTATACTACTTTCGCGCACTCGTTTCTACGTTATCCATATAGAAAATATTACTTGTTGGATGGGAAGAAAAAGCTGCTGGGAAATCGATGCCACTCTTTGCCAACGCAAAAGTTGATCGGCATGTCACTCGGTATCCTGCCCTCGCTGCCGAGTTTATTAGCTTCCAGCATGACCTCCATAGGTGCGTAATATCCTTGCGGATTGGAAAAACGTTGAGAGATTTTGGTGCAGCATGATTAGCACGTTATTTTATTTTTTCATACCCACCATGGAAGAGCGCGAAGGATCTCGAAATACCGAGCAATCCGCAAACCAATATTGCACCGAACATAATGTGTGTAGTGCTTTGAAGATAATGATGCGTAAATGGCAGAGGTTTTATGTGTGTCCTCACGAAGAAGTACAATTTTTGCAAAACATCCACGCTTATGGCTCCGGCCAAGCAGATCATGGGATAGATTGGGAAAAGAAAACGTTCTTCCTATATGAAATTCACACGAAACGGTATATGGATAATGTATTATTGGATGCAGAATATTGTGCGAATAGAGGACACAAACCCAACTTTTGATTTTGTTTTATGTTAAACGTCTTACCTTAAGTACAATTATCGACCACCTAATCATATGATTAAAAAAGCGTTACGAATTTTATTCTCACCTTGTGTGACTGGAGAGAAAACACAAGTAGCCACAAATAAAGTGGAGCCAGAGAATACCAATAGGGCAAGCAATAACGATTCCTTGGCTTTGCTGGCACAACCGCCCATGTTAAAACCTGTTATTAAATTAACGAGTAGTGAATGAAACAATAAATCGACAGTTCAAAATTTTGTAATCTTAACCGTCCGATGCGAATGAAAAAATAACGGAAAATACATTTAACATCTTAGAAGACATACACAGAATTAATTTAGAATAAAAACAAATGGTATTGAGAGGTTATGCCCCTATTAAATACAAAAAGGCAACTATGGGATTACTCACGAGACCCAACGGTGCGAACAGAGCTCCGATGAAGACGAAATTGAAGTTTAAAAATCCGTTCGCCAGATAAAAACTGAATGGCTCTGTGCCGTATATATCAGGGCCATGACTGGTAAATACGTTATAGAGAACGATGTTCAGCGGTGCAACGACCAATTTGCCGAAATACGTTGAGTCTATCCACACCATCGGTAGTAATATTGCAGCGCCGCATATTATTACCCACTTTATGAATGTCATCCACTCTCTTCTACGCAACAGCATTTCCAAAGCTATCGGAAGCCTGAAAAATTGAAAGATTGTAAATGGATATAAATCTCATGGATATAAATTTCAATGGATATAAATCTACGTATCTCACCCTAGAAGAGCGGCAAATGGCCAGCCCAACAGCGCTGAAATCGCAGTCATAAAAATTGCCAGCTCGTATTTCCTAGCATACCACGCTCCTATAGCGGCTGTGCTCCAGCACCTGAAGATATAATTTATTAGTCACGGATTGAATAGACTGCTAGTGCCAGATTAGCCATATAGCGAGGGTAGCAAATGTTAAAATCAAATAAAATCAGAAATCAAAATACTTTTTAAGGATCCACCGTTTCAAACACGTGGGACCATGTATCGAGTGATTAGAGTATTCGGAATACTCTGATAGATATTGAAACCGCTTTTGATTAGACTACGGTTATCACTCAATTTTTCCACATGAAATTGAGAAAACTTTGTTTGTAAAATGGTGTTCGGTGTTATACCCTCAATTGAATAAACAGCCTTGAGATAAAATTTGCTACGGGCCCCATGTTGGCTTAATTCGGCACTGAACTACAAGCGACCCAATGATCGCTTCATTTTGTAATTGCCGTACATTGAGAATGAGGATGGCAAAAACGCTGCACTGGCAATGTACATGCCGGAGCTCGTGATAAGAAAAACAAAGGTCAGTCTCGCGATGTGAACTCCAAATTCTTTGCAAACATTCCTGAAATCCAATGCAACATTTAACTGCGGTCTGGAATAGTGCAGAAACATATTTATGGTAGAACAAAGCTGTTGGGTTAAAGATTGTTCGCAGCTCACAGGTAAAAGTATACTTCTGCCGAGGTGCTACTTATGGACAGAAGACATCTGACGAAGTAGAAAACGTGAACAGGATTAGGCTCCAGTATGAAATAATACAACTGTGCCGAGATCATGTGTATCAAGAGATAAGTGTAAGATCTCAGAGCATATTCTGGACTGTATTCCCATGTTTGTTGACCTGACCCATACAGCAAATAATGACTCTGAAAAAAACAACCATTTGTGTATTGAGAAATATAGTAGGATCCAAAGTTCCTAGAAACAAATAGAAATAAAAACATAAAAATCCAGAAACATAAATAGGATAAAAAGACCAAGAGCTTACCGGCTCCCAATAATTGTAGGTCTCATCACAGTCCGTTATGTAGCTCCAGATAGCGGAGCAAAACCTTGCAGAAAGTAGCAACTTAAAAGCAGTTTCTGGGCCTGGATAAATAAGATTCATATCGGGGGATTCTTCAATTCTGAGAACAAAAAAATTGAAATCAGTCCAGAGATACTTCACTATTAAAGTTCTTCAAAATTTTGAAAATTCGTGACAATCGATAAACGAGAAAGGTGATGGCGTTAGCCGGCATTTCTTGTACGAGAACGGAGAGAAAACAAAAACGTTTGTTTCAGTGGCAAGCGTACGAGCAATGACAATCATGTTAAGAAACTCTCCGGTCACATACTTGGAAACTTTTTTCGCATTGTTCTTTTTTTGATCTTTCTTGATATAAAAAAGTTGACGTTGACGTTGACCCGGCGCCATCGTACGGTTGTCACCACTTCCGACCACACTTGTTTTCACTTTTGACACGTTGATAGTGTTCCCGGCACATAGGTATTCGTCCCTACGTGTGGCGCGTTTGGCCTTCGCTTCTACGACTGTAGCGCCGATACGGCTGAAACCCAAAGTCGTCTGACGTCGCTACTGGTCATGTGTCTTTTTGCCAACGAGGTGGAAAAAAGTGTTTTCGTTACGTGAATTGTCCAGAATTTTTAATGTCCTACTCTGCCACGTGTAACGCTAGTTGTATTATGAGAGCAAAGTAAAAGCTGCGCTACGTGACATGAGTGCGAGGGAAATAAATGAAATCGTTTGACCGAGGTTTTTCGAAGTGAAATATTTTCAAGTGAACATTTCTTGTAAAATATTGTTGTAAATAATTGATGTATATTGTAAAGAATTGTATGTACAGTCCGACCGCCTAATAAGAAACCAAAAGACTGCAAGAGGCAAAGTTTTTCCTATGCATCGTATACCCCCACCAGGCGCGCGCTTCGCTACCTCTGTCTATCTCTCTCGTGAATGTTTCTAGTGAATGTTTCTCATTGCCGGGTTTCTTATTGGAAGGCTAGACTGTATATTGTAAATAATTTTAGAAAAAATGAAACATTAAAAATCATCAAATAAAATGAGAGTGGTCGATAAAATGCACGAGAAGCATTCACTTCCTACGCGTGTGAAGTAGACACACATGTAGAGTTTTTGTTTCTTGAGTTTGAAAATGGTTTTAACATTTTTTGAGATTGGGTCGGTCTTCTAGATGTTCTTAATCCGACATATTCATATAACACCATTAATACATATGCCATTTTAATTATATAAAAATGAAAAGGCTAACTTTGAAGGCAGTAAATAATTTCGGAGGTACATAAGAAAATAATACTATTCGATAATAAATAATAACTCAAACTATCATTACTAGATCCGAGAAAAGTACTCTGGTTCATATGCCTATTAACGAGAATTAGAGCATTTTTTAAAACTTATTCACTAATTATATTTTTCAAGAACTTAATGTAAAATGATAAATAATTATATTTTTCATACATACCTTGCAATTGTTTACTGACGTGTATTGTTCTTGAGGAAAAGTTAGGTACAAAAAATTATATTATACGTGTACGTAAAAGTTTTGCAAACCCTTATGTGCCCGTAATCATTTTGCGTTCACATTATTACAAACCTCTTAATCGTCTCGCGCGCGCAGCTTTATAAACATGTTCTCACAGAATAGCTAGCGCCATTTGCAGGTGAAAAAGAGAATTAAAAAAATGCAGACGAAGTGTGTTTTGTGTATCCCCTCCGCGTCAAAATGCAGGTGCTTGTTGTCGCCGCTAAGGTCGCGGGAAACAGGGGTTCCTTTTCGAATGAAAGAGGCCCTGCAAGTTGCCGCGACGTAATAAAAGCCTAGCAACAACCAAACAAGTCTCCATGAATTTCGTCCTCGTCATGTAAGGATGGACATCGATCCTAAATATTCGTTTGTTCCTCTCCTCGAGAAGGATTGCAGAGAAATAGTCGACAAGAACACCGGAAGTTACTTCCAAAAATGGTGAATATTCATTGTCAGGCGGAAAAAAGATCACGCAAGCCTCGATATTATTTTCACGAAATTTTCATATTTCCAGGGGTTTGAACTTCAGTATTCAAGAATATATGTTCAACGAGCCATTTCATCAGTACCACAAGTTCAAATTTGCAGAGGTATTTTAAATATCACTCTCGTTTGTTATTTCGCCAAGTACACAGGCCTTATTTGTCCTTCAATGACCCAGGCCTTCCTCAAGGACGTCAATGTAGCAAAGACACTGAAAGTTTATCAGAGTTACTCTTGGATGCCACGAGGTACGAGTTCAAACCTTTAAACTTGATAAATGTCAAATTGCAAAGATGTTTTTATTGACTGTGACACATGTGTCATTGCATGCATTCCTAAAGGGATCCCAGCATATTCGGTGGAAGTCAAACAAGTACCTTGCTCAGTAACGAATATGACGTTTTTTGATAAAGTCAAGAATGCAGACAATGATATAGTATATGAGTCAGGTGCAATACAAAAACGGTGCGAAACAGAAACAGATGGAATTCTGGTGTTTGACAATCTCAGAGCTGTAAGCGAGCGCCTCATGCCTTCTTGCCATTGATTCGTAGCTATATGTATCACTGTTACAAAAAAATTCTTGTGTATTCATCAACTTTATAAAGTTCGAGAACAGTTCTTTTCCGCAGGAGCTTTTTTGCCTTTTATAGTAGCACTAGTAACTTATAGTCAAATTTTATTTTGGAAACAATCTATAGTAGTTTTAGGATTTATATCGGAAGTAAAATGATTCAGCGACACTCTTCCTACGTAGATGTTGCTGGATGAGGAATCTTGCGAGTACAGTTTGTATTCTGACATTGAGCGTGAAGAATTTATTTTTCATATTTTTCGCACGCTCATACTTGGGGGAGAACTTTGTCAATACGAGGACCAGCTCCAGCCCTATCTGGACTGCACGAAAAACTTCTACAAGAATCTTATCAGGTTTTCCATTGTATTATAATCCGTCTGTAGTGAACCCTCCATCATCAGATTCAGTCATTCAGCCACAGCCATTCCTTCTCATTCATGCAATAATTTACAGAGTTCGGAAAACTTCTGATTCCCAAGATTTGGTGATCAGCACGTGTGTGATGAAAGTTACTGCGAAAGACATCAGTGGTGATTCGTATTATCCTTGTGATTCTCATCATATACGGAACAGCAGTTTCCTATTGATAGACGGTGATCGTCGAGTCGTAAAGACATTGGCTCATCAATCGTCGGGATATTTTGCATAACAGTCTTTGGAGACTCCATAGAAGGTTCAAAAACAACAGCATCATTGTACATTGTAGTGAGTGCTCCCTTACACCTTTTTTACTTTCATCATCTTTTGGTTTTTCTCTGCAGTACATTTTTCCTTTGACAACTGAAAACCGATTATTTGCGTACAGTGTATATTCGTGAGTTGTGTATTACATTTCGACAAATCAATCAGAGTGTATGTATGTCCAGGCCATGTGGATAAATTTTTGTCCGCCGTGTCGAGCATTCGGATTAAACATTACCAATATAGGGTAGCAATTAGGACCCATTTCCCATGGGCAAAATTTTTCTATAAGGATATCGCATACGCCACGTACTTTATAAATCCTAAATATATAACATTATTGTTTTCCGATATCCTAATGATGATACGTCCTAGGAATGCCTGCACTCACACATTCGGTGGTATCATTGACCAGTTCAATTATTATGTTAATATTAATATTGCATAAATAATAGTAATGATAGACAAAACTGATCAAGACATCGTTTCACGATAGGCTATCCTAGTTAAAAATGCTTTAACAAATTGAGCTATCTACGTTAGACGATAGAAAAAAGCAATAAGTTGTCAGTGTTTCGAAGTTAGCACCAAGCAGTGCGTGTTTGTGATATGCGCGCCCTTACAATCAAGACTCGTCTCTTTCAAGAAGAAACGAAAAGTTCTTTAGTTTCATCGTCATTCAAAATCGTCTGCACTCAAAAATCTATATGCCGCAGAAATTTTCACAATTCGTTCGACTAAATTTCATAAATCGTATCATTGAATTTTTCAAGATTCAATCGTACAAATACAATTGCAAAACGTAATGTCGTCAAGTTTTTTGGTTGAATCGCCTCTTCTTTGACGGTAACCGTACTTCTTTGATAATACGCTGTTCTCCACATACTAAATATGAAATTGGTACTGCATATCTGCTAGCGACTGTGCAATCAGAGGAAACTATGCTTATAACGACAAACATTTTCTTAGAAAGTATAATTATAATTATAATCAGGAATGCTGAAAAAAAAATCAATCGAATCCTTTCTTATCACTTTTCGGAATCCGATTGAAGCCTCTTGCACCGCTTTGTAGTCGCATTGCACAGATCTGCTCTAATTCCATTTATTTCAATTTTACGTTTTTCTTAATTTGGTATTTTCTGTGCTTCTTTTTCTCGAATAATTTGTGTGTTCGAGTAAAGTTGATTCTCCCTTTCTACTTTCGTGAAAAACTCATAGACAATATTGCCAAGATATTGCTGGATGATTAATTATTTGATTATTAATTACAACAATGAAATTTATCGCCACTTTAGTTTCGAAGTGTCACAGATCATTTCAGTCTTTTTCATTTACCGGTGATTTACCCTCACTCTACAAACTCGTTCGTGGTTCGGTTTTTACAATGAAATATCGCAAATATTTTTGTGCGATTTCGCATATCGCACTATTCTTGGAACGATATTGGTGTTGCGGACGACTCGCACAAAGCTTTTAACGAGCGAATTTTTCAAATTGTGATCGTACAAATTTAAGATTAATACAACTGGCGCAAAGACTCGCCGAATTTTTAGCGAGCAACCGAACTTTTCTGTTTCATCTGTAATCAATATATCACGTTTTCCCTCGAATCAGAAAGACCGAGTGTACAGCCGATTCGCAATGTGCGTCGGAAAGCGTGATTTTATAGAGTCTTCAGTCGACAGGGTGCGAAAAAATGGTGCACTATACAAAAGTCGATAATTGGCACGTGTTTTGGCTTGCGCCAAAATTGTATTCTTATCACCGTCAGAATCACAGCTCGCTCTTCTCCAATTCAGGCAATCAGGAGTTTGGGTTTTTCGCTTATTCTGCCTCGTAATTTTCAGTATCGGCTACTGAAATAGACTTTTTTGTCTGTTTTCTCAGGATATTTTCTTCACATCCGCTCCGCAGGAAATTCAATCTTTGCAGTAGCAATATTTTCGTAGATGTGGCAATTCCTTTTCTACGCATCGAGCCTGCGATCCGTATTTGTTGATCCTACCGACGTGTTCCATCTGTCAAAGAAATTCATAAAAATGTTACACGTTACAGGTATTGATGGGATAATTATGAAGATTCGGATGTTATCATAAACGATTGATCATAAGTGGAATACGGCTTGAGAAAGAATACACGATTCTCCGGATCTTACTTTCATTTCGAAAGTATTCTTCTGCACGTTGTGAGTGATGCTGGCTTCAAACAAACTTCCCCCCGGTTCCATTCTCACTTTGATTTGATAAAGTTCTTGGGTCAAGGCAGTTTTGTCGCTGAAATCGCCAATGAAGCCGTCCATATCGCCTGCTTGTTTAAAATTTAGAAGCCCTGCGATGCAAATTCAATATATGTATTTATACGTGGCTAAACTGTCACTTGTTGAAGTATCAAGGCAAACTGATTTTACCATCGTTTTTAACCTTTCGTAAAATGTGCCAAAACCCAAAACTTTTTTTTGGAAAAATAGTATTTTGGTAAAAACGATCCTCGAAGTTACTTTTATTATCCAGCCGGCTATGAATTGGTAAAAAAGCTTTCTTCAAGTAGCTAGCTTCAGTTATAAAAGTTGGCTTCAGTAACAAATTTTGATTTTTCGCAAATCAGTTCTGGTTTGGGCACATTTTACTGGACTATGACTACGCGTCCTTTTGATTGATAAGAACAAGTTATCATAATTGTATCATGGTAGAGATTCACCTTTGGAAGGAGAAAGTTTCGCGGACCACAGGATTTTGTCCAACCGTAAAACGTCGCAAATATTTCGATACTCCTCCGTGTAGCTATTCAAGAATTGCGTGAAATATTTGGCGGCCAATATAACGATTGGATCGTCAACAGGAATTTCTTTCCAGCTGAGACAAGCGCACCAATGTGGTTCGATGAATGCATCAGCACAAGTTCTTTCGATAGGAATCTGTTCAAACGCAAAATACGTTTGGGGTGAAAAAAAAGGCACGCGAGAAATATTCTTTTTCGTTGACAAGTTAAACAGAAATAATATACGTTTGTTGATAATACAAATTTGTCACCTTATTGAACAAGCTGATGGCACGCTCACGAATATCGCCTTCCATCGGTGTCTCGAAATTCAAAATACTCTCGAGTGTTTTGTGCACGTCGAAGGGCGTGGTGAGGTGACCCGTGTTGTAAACAAAGTTCGCATAAGCAGTGGGATGCGTTCGTTTGAACCACGGTGGAAATACGAACGAGAAAAATGGCAAACGTTCTTCCTGCTTGCCTTGAAGGGTACTGCGTATATCGGCAAATCTGAAATTACGAGAATTCTCATCATGGAAGTGGACTAGGGTATTCCTTGCTTTCAAAATCAATATTTTTCAACATGGCTCGATTATATTCATTTTATTTTGGAATATTGTCAAAGTAAATTTTCGTGCATTCTAATCACTGCAAACTTTGAGAACTTACGTAAAACGTCAGTACTTTGAGCATAATTAGGGTATGCGTGTTAAAATAAAAAGGCAAATAGTGTCCATGTAAGGGAAACCCTCATGTTCATACGTCCAATCGAACTGTACTTCTGAAGTGCTGATGACCATCAGGCGTTTTTTGACAAAAAGAAATATTGATATCCATGCAATTTCGAGATGGAATATTGATTAGATTGTTAGAATTTGAATAAATGCTTGAACTGATTAACAAAGAAAGAAATACGATTAAAAGAGATGTGATCTTTAACGATTGATAAATTTTTCGAGTACCTATTACCGTGATCGCTCATCAGGATGAATACCGTGTTGTTCAAGTGTCCGGAGCTCTGTAGATCCTTGATCCACTCGTGCAAGTCATCGTCCGCGACTCCAATATCGTTGTAAGAATCGTGCGACAATTCGCCGTGAAATCCGAATGCAAATTTCGGCTGATCGCGATATTCATCGAAAATTGTCTTTATGTAATTCATCATGACCTTTGAATAAGAAAAAAAACATCGTTTATATATCGAGAGTACAAGTTACAGTTTGAGAAGGGTGGGAGGGACAAATCTCCCCGATAGATTGGAAGGAAGATAAATTCCATAATAAAAATTAACAATTAAATAATTACGGATTTTGCAATCCTTTAAAGGTTATCCATAAAGATTGTTACAAAAGTAGAAAGGGAAAATCGTATTTATTTCGACATATAAAATATTCGAGAGAAAAAAAAACAAAATGCCAAGTTATGGTAAAAATAAAATCCAAGCAAGAAGGAAAATTCGAAAAAAAATTTAACCGAAGTGATCGATTAGGAATTCAATCGTTTTGAATCGATGTTTTTCTGACGAGAGCCTTTGTTAAGTGGGCCAATCATAAGGAAAACGAGGAACTGAGCTGGTCACTAATTTTATTGATAACGTTTGTATACTCACCATGTGTCTGGGTAAACCAGCGATGCAAAATTTTTTCGAATATTTGAAGTAAGGCGAAGCGGCTAGATAATACGTTCTCATGTAATGATCCGTGGGCTGTTCTTTAAACCCCTTCAGACGATACGTGAATGTCCCGATATCGGGCACGTCCTCCATAAATCCCGTTATGTATCCACTTCTTTTGTAATCGTTCCATATCATTGGATAAACATTCACGTATTCAGCTTTCGAGCCCATACGTTTTCGCGTTTCCGGCAATTCAAGCTCTGTCTTCCCAGTCAGTATAGGGATCAGAGCTTGAGGAGTGCCGTCGCCAACAATGTTATAGCCCTCGAGAATAAGAGCGTTCAAATTGCGTTTCAAATATTGATACGTCTTTGGCAATTTTCGTATGAAACCGTTGCGCGACATCGAGTCGAAACCGAACATAAGAACGTTGAGCTTGAGACTGTTTTCCGGGACTTTGTCCCATGTGTGCGTTTTCGCCATCGTAGGATCGTCCTTAATGCCAGCTAGAACGCTGTGCCATCTGCAAAAAAAACAGCTGCGTGTTAGGACGTACAATTTTTTTTCCGAATGGAAATCAATTCTTTTTTTTCAAGTTAGGCAGGTTCCTTTACTTACTGATTTCCGGTCTTCGATTCGCACCTTACGTCAGCGA
Source organism: Ophioninae sp. A BG-2022a (assembly GCA_030523105.1). Classification (NCBI taxonomy): domain Eukaryota; kingdom Metazoa; phylum Arthropoda; class Insecta; order Hymenoptera; family Ichneumonidae; species Ophioninae sp. A BG-2022a. The sequence goes on along the minus strand of JAPYZI010000066.1, from coordinate 56,489 downwards.
AGTCACTGTGACGCAGAATGTAATGGGTGTCTGATTCCCAGGGCTCCGTTTGCCTTGTCCCGAAATCGCTCACTCTTAAAATTTCTGAAATAGATTCCGTTTTATTGAGAACAATGGCGATCGTCGATTTTACGACGAAATAAAATGTACGCTTCGTGTAAGATTGAAAGATGCGAATGAGGATTTGTTCATTGATAGGACCCGGAAAAATCCCAGCGTGTCTGATATAGGGGAGGACTGTACTGATCTTCTAAAAAGGGGATCTGTCTCGTGACAGATCCCCTTGTTTTCAAGCGGTTCTCCGCTTGAAAACAAAAACGCTGTAAAAGAGCTCGCTGCAGCTTACACGGCGGCGTATCAGGCGAGAAATCAGATCTGTCTGGGAAACCAAGTTCACTGTTAACACATGCTCGCTGTCCGGATCCTGCTCTACTCATTTAGCGTCGTCAAATGGTGCAAAAACGAGGCCAGACATCTGGACATCGATACACGCAAAATAATAAACGTCCAATGAAGTTTACACCCGCGCTCTTTTGTCCCACGCGTATACAACCCGCGTCAGAATGAAGAGCGCGTGCTCTTGGGATTCCAGTGCGTGCATGACCATATTCTTCTCGTTGTATCAAGCGAAGTAATTCCAAGCACTGACACACTTCTGGAAAGTGTACAGCAGCATAAGCTCCGTAAAGTTGGGACTTTTTCATGTAAGACACGTATGGTACGTTCTTTCGTCATATAAAGGAACAACGGTTGTCCGTTGTTCCTTTATATGACGTGCAGCTGACATTTTTATTCTTGCGGCCAGCTGGTCATATTCCTGAGTTCGAAGAACTTACTCGCGCTTTCCAAGACCGGATTATCTACCGGCTATGTGTCTCATATGTAATTCAGCGTTGGATGTGTAAGCAAGTAAATCCATTACTATCTCTATATTAATTGATTTACTTGGTTACACATCCGGTTTATGCAGTTTCCGGATATATCTGTCAGCGATCATAAAGCCGCTTCAAGTGACTAAGAGTCCAGATAGAGTTCATTTCGATTCCAATCTCGAAACGATATATATATCATTGAGTTTTTGGTACGTCATCTTAAAATTCTGGTTCGTTGGTTGTACCGGAATTTTGAGATGGCTTTCATCATTCTCATTATCCGTGTGTTCAGGGGGATGGAGGATTCTTTTGTGTCGCGCCCTACCAGCATACCGGCATGCAAATCCGGTTGCCGGCGCGTCAACTGTAGAACGTGAGTTCCTGCGTCTTCTCAAGAACCACGTTCGCGGATTGCGACAGCCGCTCATCCTTTGGTTTGAGGGAGCGGCTATCGAAGAGCGATTTGAGAATTTTCGCGATATTCACTGGACGGCAGTCGAGACATTGCAGGAGCCTTCGGGTGCTGTCCAGTGTTATTATTCCGGTCTATTAGAAGGGAGCCTAAGCCCTTCGGGGTTAATGTTTCCCAGCGCAAACTGAGAAAGCGCGTTGCCCGAAGCAATAAAATCGGTACAATAAAAAAAATTAATCATAAAAACTAGAATACCAATAAAAATAGTAACACTAACGAAACGATAGTGAATATAAAAATAATAATAATTATGATCTACATTAACAATAATAAAAACGACAACAACGATAACAACGCTAAGAACAATAATAACAATAATAATGATAAGGACGACGACCACATTTGAAGAACGGCAAAAATACAAATAATAATAAGTTGATCAATCAATTATTAATTATGAACCGATAAAATCTTACCACTAAACGCACAAGTTATCGAGCCGTAGCGTGCCTTCGCCTTGTCGGTAATAGATAATTTGGAGCCCTCGACGATGACCCAGTCCTCTGGTCCACACTCCAATAGGGGAACGTCATAATTGAACTTTGTTATTTCTGGATTGTATATATCCATTTCTGGTAATTTGCAGGCTGGGACTCCATCACTGTACGAAAGGACTTTGTGAATACTCAAAGTTCAATTATTCATTTCGAGTTAACGTAGATTTTTTATTGAGAAGGATAAGCGTTCATACCTCATGAAAAGAACGTCTTGGCTGGACTGTTTTATCATTTGCGATATGCGGATTCTGAAACGATTATCGCGTATATTTAGATCAACGAAATTAATGGGAACACGTGGATAATTAACAAAATTATTATCTCATCGTAAGTGATCTCGAATTTAAAAAATCAAATCGACTTTTACTTGAACGAACAAAAATCTCATTATTTCTCATAATCGAACAAAAATTGGGTAAAAACAGAATTTTCGAAAAAAAGAAAAACAATATCCTAATACGTGGCAAAACTTTGGTTGTTTTCGCATAACAAAGGATCTGTATGGAAAAAATTGACGGTGCTTACAGCTTGTCCGCATTAGATAGATCAACTTCACTGAGCCTGAGTTCAGATCTTATCACTTGAAGAACACAATAAATCGCCGCAGCCAGTAAAAATGCGAGCATGAGGCGTCTCACGTAAAACGACGCAACCCTCATGATTTTTTTTCCAATTCGCTCGTCCCGCGAAACCTTCAAGTGTAAAAAAAAATGAATACTCGTCAACGAACAAATAATATCTCTCGTCGGCTTATTAGTGCCATTGGGGGAGGGGGTGAGAACTGCATTAACGGTTCAGCGTGGATAGTCCAATATTCTTGGCAGACTCATGTATCGAATAATAAATAGCTTTCGACACGCGCGACTTGCATTAATAGATGTTTACAATATCAAGGTAAAAAACTAATTAATAATTTAAGGCGTTGTAAATACGTAGAGTACTTCTTCGGGCTATCTCCGAAGTGTCTATTTAGACATTTAGAAAAAATATTTAATGTTGTAACGATCAAGTATTGAATGATATTTATTTTAAATAGATTTTTATTTTTAAATAGATTTTTCTGGTGTATTATCCTCAAATGAAGTAATCAGTGATAGCTAATTTATAAATCTCAATAAGCTTGTACTTGGGTAATATTCAATATGAATTCTAAGGACACTTGGGTGATTGATTTAGTAACCCGAAAGACAGCACATTCCCGTATTCCAGTAAAAATATTTCATTTACTTGAATGTCAACAATCATTGAATTTAATTTATTTCAATTCAATTCAAATTTAATTTCATTTACTTTAATTCAATTCAAATTTGATTTCATTTACTGTAATTCAATTCAAATTTAATTAAATTACATTTAACGTGAGCTATATATTATTCCTCTTAATTACATTTTTTCGACAATAATATTATTCGATGAAAATCGTTTACCTCTTTTGCAATTCCACTTTTTCCTCACTTTCACTGTTTCACATAACTGATGCGGAAGCTTGTTTACGATAATTTCGAAACAATGTACGGTCTACATTTCACAGTACGTACATCCGTTCTCACTATTTTCGTATTCTCGCTAACCCCTCGCTACGAGGCTACGGTTATCCCTCTTCGCATTCCCCGTAAATCCGAAGCGAAGGGGTGGTGATAACGAAAATTGGATGCTGTCTGGCAAAACTGTTTTTTTTTTTTCGACCCCTTCACTCGACCCCTTTGATAGGGCCTGGAAACGACCCCGAAATCAGTGAAAACGAAAGGGAACGAATCGCGCGATGCAGACACGAGGAGGGAGCCAGAAAAGCTGAAATGGGTGGTAATGTCAAGCTTGTGCTCGATACCGAGTGTAACTGACGCAAAATGCCCGTGCATGAGGAACTCCCGAGTGCACCGAGTGGCGTCAGCAGCAGCGAACCCAATAGCGTGGTTTGTATCAAGTAAAAAAAAACGCGAGCCAAATCGTGACGGAATCCCCCTCGTGACGGCTATTTCTAGTCCAGCGTGTTTTCGTTCGCAAAAATGAATAATTCTTTGCATCAGACCTGACCCTATTGATCGACAAGGAAAACAAAAAGAATGCGTCATAAAATTCGATTGCTCTTGCGCATATTTATTTCATTCGATGCATATACATGAATGATGATTGATTTTTTTTATATCGACACGAATGGCGTGCGATAACGAACTTCCGCGCGTATGCACTAAAATTACCGCACACTACTGTGGAACGTAATTGACGTTGACTTTGCGTTATAACGATTTATGATTTTCCTCAACCGGATTAAAAAAAATTGTTTTCCACGTAAAGCTCGGAAATAGAATGTTTTTTTTTTTTTAATTTTTGGAAAACAGCGTTGATCGATAACAAAAAGTAAAGTGTTTAAATTTTGTTTTAAAAAAAATAGCTGATCGCGCACAAAAATTGAAATGCTTAAATTCGATTGAAAAACATTTGATTTTGCACTTTCGATGACAGAAAAATGTTCGTATTAATTTTTTAAACAAAGAACTAATCGCTAACAATCAGGAGGTAAATATTTGTTTTTTTTTGTTTAGGGGAAGAGCAATGTTTAAATTTTTTTAAGAAAAATTACTCATTGACTCGGACATCGAATCGTCGATTTTTGATTTCTTTTACATAGAATTGATGATTTTTCTTCACAAAAGATCAGAGACATTGTATTAATTGTCAATATAAAAATATCTAAACGATACGCGAGTCAAATTGTCGGGTAGTATTCTTTTTATTCTAAAAATGAAAATTTTGTCCCGAGAATTGAAAAAAATAAATGTTCACATTAAATCTGAAAGAATGCCTACTGATTTTTTTTTCCTGCACATGAGTGACACATGATAATAGTCCTCCTCGCCAACGCGAGAAAATCCAGACGCGTTGTTACGAAACCTTAATTTGCGGTAGGAAATTGACGTCCCATCCTATCAATTTGTTTTCACGATAATTCGAAATTGATATCTCCTCTTATCTATTATCTCCGCTTATCATTTGTACTGAAGGAACAAAAACACTGAACATTATTATCCCTAAAACAGCAAAGAAATGATATCAGGGGGTTAAGGAGTTAAAACGCTACTGTGAAAATTCCAAAAAAATGTTTGCAACTTCCGAAAGTTAAAAATGAATAAAAAAATACATATATGATATAACGTCGGTATTTTTACTGGACACATTAAAAAAAAATAGTATTTTCCGGCCATTAAAACACGACAGGACAAAAAAATTATTTGTTTTAAGAAAAAATGGATTTGTTTCGTTTGAGATCATCAGGTGGCCAAAACAATGTGCAATTTAAGTATTAATCCTTTCACGTGGAATATCCAACTTCGTTACTGTCCTTCCAAACAAATGTTCAAACAATTTTTCAATCATCTTCCTTATTCCTTCAAAATTAATTTATCAAAAAAACACGCTGATTCTCATTTACTTTCAGTAGTCTTCAATATCACTTTATAAAAATTAATAACAGGTTGGTATACTTTTTCAATAATTTGGACACTTTTCTAAGCTCAGAGCAAACATTTTTTCTTCTCAATCCGAAAAAAAATGATTATTTTCAAACATGTTTGAAAAAATCAAATCGAATGCCAAAACCGGATTCAATATTTGTGCTATATTTTTCAAAGTCATCAATAATTCATTAGTAAATTTAAATACGAACGTCCTATGGCATTTTGTATTTATCTAGTCTCTTCTTTTCATCTTAATTTTTTCGTATTCACCGAGTACTCTCTAGAATTGCGCCCCTCGGAAACTTTATCGAGAGGAAGTGTTCATATATAGAAATAAAACTGCGCACGGACAACAGGAAATAATCAGCGAATCGCTTTGACGCCGATCATTTTATTGCGAGCACCGTGAACGCCCCTCGCAGTCGATACCACGCAGTCTGGAATATGCAATAGTCGATATATGACGCGCACTAGGTCTGGGTCGTCGAGATGGCGCTAGCCTCGTTGCAAAGACCGCCAAGGAAATTCAAAGAACGTTAGTTTTTTTTTCGAAAACTTCATCATTTTTTGATAAAGGTTTCCGAAATTGGTAACATCTTTCAGGGCCTGAAAGAACCTTTTGAAACTGAAACCGTCTTCCAGTTTTTGAGCTTCATTTACATTTTCGCCTTTTAATCTTTCCTTGTGTTAGGGTAGAACGTTTTTGCACTTTTGGAGTCTTCGAAAGTTTTAGGTTTTTTTGCTAAGTGACATTTTTCCTTTCCATGGGAAAAAGGGCCACCGTCGTTGTGCCTGAAAAACAAACGGTGAATGTCCATTATTCTGGGAATTGGAATTCGTTAATTATATTAGTTAAACTAATTAATTTAATGACTCTGTTTACTATTCGTATTGAATAATTTAACTATTTTATTATATAATTTGGCTATAATTATTTTTGTTCGATATTAGTTTAGGTATATGAAAAATATAATGGATGGTTCTTTAGTAGAATTGGCTTTTAGAGGTTTTTAATGGTTTTTTTTTAATTTTTCAAAGCCTGGAGTATTCAATATCAATTTTTTTTTGTTCCGTTCAAAAAATCGATGTATTTGGTCAGAATTGAGGGGTTAGGCTGGGAAATGAAAAATAAATGTCAATTAAGGCAACTTGAAGGGGAAGGTCGAGAATCGAAAAACATACTTGAGTCTCGGATAGATTCTCGCTGCAATTGACACTTCCACCGTCCTGGAACGAGCTTCTTTCTTCCATACTATCAAAATACGTTGGCTTGTATACGTTGTACACGTTGATCAGAATATTCGGAATAGTGCACATTGCCAGTACAACAATTACGAGTAGCCAGCACGAAGGCGAAAGCAAGAGGTTTTGGAATACCCACAACATGTCACCATCGTAAACTCTGCAATAACAAATAATCAAAATTTGAACAACAGATGAACACAAAAATTATTGAAAAAAAAAGAATCCCCTCCATCTCCACTTTTACTTACATTCTGATGGCCGAATAGAGGAAGGCGACTGCAAAAAGGATATATTCCGATATCGCGATGCTCGCTATTAAGGGTAAAGTCCAGTACGAGCTGTGATAAAGGACCTGCAACCAAATGGTCCAAAACTTCCGAATATTCGAGAATTTTTCGAAAAAATAAATCTCCACACATCGTAGAAACGAAAAAAGTATTTTATCACCTCAATCATTGCAAGTGCTAATTGTATTTTTAAAAAATGTTATTCTATTATTTCTAATTCCAGTTACTTTCTTTTTTTATTTAATTTTCTAATCTTTTTCTGAAGAATTCTCGCACCAAATAAATAAATAAAAAGTTATAAACCAATTTTATTAAAGAAATGTTAAAATAATAAAAAATGCTACTCATGAAATATTTTCAATACAATTGATTATTCTTTCATTCTTTATTTTCACAAATTATGGTCCATTTTATTTCTCTTCACGATTAAAAATTTGATTTATGAAAAAAAATTAACTAATTTGAAAAAATTAATTTTATATTAAACATTGCTGGAATACTTTCAAATTCATACAGTATCTTACCTCGAGATTGGCGACCAAAGTGACCAGCTGAAAAATGCAGGAACTGAAGCACCAAAAATCCGCAGGGGTGTTATTGAACAAAATCACAGGATTAATGCGCCAGTAAACGTATGCCGTGAAATATATCGCACACGTTTGCCAAATGCCTGTGAATCACAAAAATAGTGATATGAAAGATCGTAATCGGCGGATGAATAATTATGAAACTAAACGTATAAGCACAGGTATCGTGCAGCTTCCCAGTGCCCTCTTGTAAGTGCGATATATAAATGTATTAAAAAAGCGTTGCCATTGGAAAGTTGGTTTCAAAGTAAACGACGAAAACATAAAAATATTGGAAGGGCGAAAATTTCGGCAAATCATTCGTCGTTCGACGAAACTCAAATTGAAAAGGAAAATCCATCGTGATACGGATTCACGATATTTCAGATTTTCATGAAATTGCAATTCGTTGAAAAAATATTTTCTAAAATATTAAGACATTCGAAAAAATCATAAATATTTTTTAAAAAATCAGCGACATTGTTACGTTGTGTTATGAAATATCGTGAATCCGTATCAGATAAAGAAATGGAGGATTGAAGGTAAACTTGTGATTATAGAGATAGAATTGGTGTTCAAACTTTAAACGAGTTTTTTCCGAAATGTTTTCTAAAAAATATTTTCCGAAAAGGTGTATTCGATTTCTCGGTATTCAATGAACAAATGTACTTAAAATTTTGAAACACTTGTTCAGTGTAACAGTAATTCATTTTTTACTCACGTTTGTCTTTCTAACATTTTTTTCGTTCGTTATTAATAATAGTAATTTGTTCTTTCCTCGATAAATCGATTTTTAAAAAATGTTAGGATCAATGTTTCCGTAATTGCAAATAAATGTTCAAATGACTTATCTTAGTTATCCGACTGGTTGATTAATATTAATATTTAAAAATAAGATGAAACAATTACCTATTAAAATCCAGGTCAAAGATTGAGGCAACGACAACAATCGATTCTTTCTGTTGAGCTTGTAATACTGTGGAAATCGTAATAATTTGTTTGCCGGATAATCTTGCTCGAACAAGCCGAAACATAAAATTGGCACCGATGTGAAGAACAGGTTGAAGCCCATAAGAAATATACTGTCGTATAACGACTGGAAAGAAAAACAAACAAAACGAAAAAGGCTCCCAAGGTCGAACGATATATAAGAAGGCGCGAAAAATAAATAAATAAATCAAATGAATTGGCACCTGTGTCGAATATCCACTGTGTATGCCGAAAAATAATTGCGGTGTTATAAATACGATATTTTTGTAGAAGAAGTATTGGGTCAAAATACTGATCCGTACGTAATACCAATGACCGTGGACGAGCAATGCTTTTCTCAGATACATAAATTTGGAAAAGGCAAAGTCTGCGTTCATGGCCGCCTGGCGACCCTCATTGCCAATTATTCCGAGACCAACGTGCGCCTCCTGAATCATCGAGACGTCATTCCCACCATCACCGATAGCTGCTGTCATGGGATGATCCTTCGCGTCTTTGATCATCTGAACGATCTTTTTAATATCCAAACAAATCGAGCAAAATGGAAAATTACGATAAGGAATTTTGAAAGAATTAACTGATGTTTGCAATTAAAGAAAATTGGAAAATAAAACGGTTTCGCTATGAAAAATAAATTTGGGCCTGGTGTGCTTTTAGAAAGTGCAATTTCATGAAAATCTAAAATATCGTGAATCCGTTTCACTCAGCGCTTCATCTTTGTTTCTTTTTCAATCAACTTCCGCTATGAATGGAAATCAATCTAATTTTATAAGTTTTTAGAAAATTGAAGTATTACGCAATTTATGAAAACTTATAAAATTGTTCAATTTATGAAATTTACCTCGCATTTTTGCAACGGCGACATTCTGCAGCCAACTACGGCATCACAGTTGATCGTCACGTTCCGTAACAATTCAGGGAAATGTTTGTACGCGATTGCCATACTTGGACCGTCCATAATGAGACCGTACTGTCTCGAAGGTTCCAATTTCAAACGACGCCTGCGCGAAACATAAACCAGTCAAAAAATTAAAAACCATTAAGTTTTCTTTAAAAAACAAAATTTTTCGAAATTTTCAATGACATTTTGGGACATTTGGCAACATTTCTCAAAAATTTCCCGGAATTTCGAAGAAACGTTGGAAACTTTTTAAGAAATTGTTCTTAACTTTTCGAAATTTTGAAAAGATTTGAAAAAATTGTTCCGAAGTTTATCGAAATTTGACAAATAACTCACTCGAAACTCGTGAGAGCTAAGAAAGATATTTGCGCTGTTGGTTGATCCATGAGTCTCAGAACTTCGGTGCCTTGTTTGAAATGGCCACAGGAAAATGCAATGTTCTCTGCGGTCTCGGCTTTGTCACCTGTCAATACCCACACCTGTCGAAATTATTATTTGTTGGAAGAAAAAAATGAAACTCCAGGAAATGACAGGCTCGTGTTGAGAATTAAAAAAAAAAACGCTGTACATAGAAAATCCATATTTTAATATCAATGGGAATTCATTGGAGAATTGGAATTCAATTTTGATTGCACCAAGAATTTTTTCGGGATATAAGAACTCACTTTTAATTCCAATGAGAATTCATAGAAAAATTTGATTCCAATTATTCAAGCAATGTAAGAAGTGTAAAAAATTGGAGAATATCTATTGATATATATTTTTTTTTTAATAAAAAGGACATTTTCTCCAGAATTTTTGGTTTCCGTTTGGAAGAATTTGCACCTTGATTCCAGCGACCCTCAAGCTTTCCAGGGTTTCTTGAACGCCTTCCTGGAGGCGATCTTCGACGGCGGAAACTCCCAAGAGCGTGAGACCTTCTTCCATAGTTTCGTAGGCTCGTTCCACGTAAGCTTCGCGCTCTGAACCGATCACCTGTCGCGCATGTTCTATCGTCCGTGACAGACTCTTGTATTCGGTCTCCGACATTTTTTTGTAACCCATCACGAGAGTCCTTAATCCTCTCTGAGGCGTGTTTTGAAATTCAATATTCATTTATAAAAAAAATAAAAATATTTTTGTCTCATCTCAAAAATATTTTTGATATCTCAAGGTATTTAAGAAGCACACCCTACGACCTTTTAAAATTTCGTGATTTTTGAGATTCCGGAAAAGTGGCCGTGGTAGACGAACATTTTTTTCTGTTATAAAAGTATTAAAAAGGTCTATTTAATCGTAAATTTTCATACGATTAAATAGCAGATTACCAATATCAAGGAATTTTCGTCAAAAGCACTGCACACAGCAAAAAATCGTGATTTTAGAAGTTTTTTACAATTTTTTCATGAGAATTTCAGGTTTTGGGGAAAATTAATGGTAGATTCGTATTCAGGGGACAAAGTTACATCGAAATGGACCAATAAAAAAAATATTAAAAATCCAAAAATTTTTTCGATTTTTGGCAGAGAAAAGTTTTTTCACTAAATCATGGATAACTTCTTTTCCTTTGGGATTTGGCACTCCACTTTTCACTCAATCTCTTCGTTATGACTTACTCGTCAAAATGCTTTTTTAATCATTCAAATCCGATGGTTTTTCGATTTTTGGCAAAATTTCAAAGTTGGACCATCGATTTTTGCAAATTTTTCCATACATACCCCTTTGCCTCTTTTTTTCCGATTTTTCAAGTGGACTTTCCGGGAAAACTACGAGAGATATCGATATGAATCCAACGCCATTATTTAAGTTAGGCAAAAACCTTTTCCAAACTCCCCCAATGAACCTCCATAGCATATGAGAAGCTCACTCTACGACCTTTTGAAATATCGCGATTTTTGAGATTTCGGAAAAGTGGCCTGGGAGGACGAAAAAAATTTTTTTTCCGTTTTTTAAGTATTAAAAGGGTGTATTTGATCGGAAATTTTCTGCTAACTACGAAAATGCCTGGGTTTTTGCCGAAAGTTCAAAATTAGAATGGGAAAATGGGAAAACCGGTTCTAGAATATTGTTTCGACATTTTTCTCTGCTGCAGCTTATGGTATCTATCATAGCGACGGAGGTTACGAATTAGCGCAGTGAACAAGTGACAAATTTCTATGTGGCTATTAACGTGTTCGTCATTCCCTTAAGTTAATTTTTGAAGTTTTGAAGTGAAAATTTAAATGATAAAAAATCATCGATTTCGAACCTTGGAAAAATCGGAGACACGTTCAACCGCTTTTTCAACATTTCCGACGGTGGTTAGTGGAAATATTGCAGAATCTGCTCCCTTGCAATACAGCCAGATATCACCAGCCGAGTCTTCGACGATAACCGACATTCGTTTTCTCTCTGCCAATCCGAAAAAAATGGCTTTAACGTATCAAATCATCCGAAGGGGATCAAGCACAAATTTTAATTTAAAAAGTATTCGTCAAGCACATTAATGAATGAAAAAATCTTCGTGAAATTTTTTTAATTAAAAGAAAAATAAATAAATAAATGAATAAACGTTCGTTAAATAAATATTATAATGAATAGAAAATTTAAATTAATATTATTAAACGGAATGGTCATGAGTGGTAAAATCGGTAGACCCAAACTTGCCCGAATTGAATTCCAGAGTCTCGAGTTTTTTGAATTGGAGAGTCCCGTCGGTCAATTTAATTTCCATCTCATCTCCGGCGGATCTCGTCAGTATAACGCCACACCTCGCGCTCGCTTCAACCAGAGCTTTCTCATCTGCCGAAGCGGCCTTGTGACATGCAATCAACGAACGTTTCAAAGTCATTTTACTTTTTGAGATACGATGCGAATTGGGCGATCTGTTTCGTCAAACGTCGTAATGAACTTCTATTGGACTTAAAGTTGGATTCCAATTTCCCATTATATTCCCATTGAAATTTAAAGTAAATTCCAATTTCCCAATAAATTCCTATTGGAATTAAAAGTCAGTAGCAATTTTCGAAACAAATTCTTATTTGAATTAAAATTGCTTTTTAATTTCGCAACGAATTCCTATTTAATTAAAAATTGGATATAAATTACCCAATGAGTCTCGATTGTTCGAACGGTCGACCGTTCAGTGCAGTCACAAACCCGTCTTTTTATTTACTCCATTACCACAAAATCCCACCAGCAAAGTAAATAACCGTCACAAATTTTTTATCGCCTCATTAAAAACAACAAAAGTTAACTTCTCTGCAAAATCATCTTTTTTCCTTCGAATTTTCGAAATATTTGAAGGACGATTGAATTTTATCGAATTGGTCAGTTTCACGAACCTGGTATTCCGGCAAATCCGGGTCCATCATCAGTGAACTGTTGACCTTTGTTATTTTCCTTTGTCGGAAGCTTTCACGATACTCAGCGCGCTTCGACGCGACACTCGTTCGTAAAACGGCAGGTGCGATGTGTACGGAGTGACAGAGGGACAAGCTCATCATAAAGTGCCACACTTCCGTCTTTCGATTGAGATGGGAACCAAATATTAGCCGATAGATTTTACGATGAGAAATACTAAACTATAGATAATGTTATTTGCTATTTTATATCATGTTTTATTATTATTATTATTACTATTTATTATTACAACCATTATTACTGTTTGTGATAATTATTATTAATATTATTGTTGCTAATACTATGGTTTTTTTCTGTTATTATAAATATTATCATTATTATTATCGTAACTATTTATTAATAATATTATTTCACTAGCTTTATTATTTACTTTCTATTATTTTTATTATATTTGTGACTAATCCTTTCACAGTACAAGCTGCGGTTATTATTATTATTATTATTATTGTTATTATCGTTAGTTTACTCGCAGCTGTTGTTATAAAAATGATTATAGAAATTTTTATTACTTTTAATAATTATTACTTGTAGGTAATGCTTTATTCATTATTATTATTTTTTAGTATGATTATTATTATCAATGCGCGTTAAAGGAGATGAAAAAAAATCGATTCGTAGTTGGGTCACATTCGGAAAAAAAATGTCATCGTACCGGCCAAGATTCCAGTCTTACAGCATCCTCCTCCGTTCCATTGGCTGTCAAAAGATAAAGTTTACCATCGCAATCCTTTTCCATGTACGTATTACCATCGACGAAGCAACGTCTGAATATCATGAGATTTTCAGTCAACGTTCCAGTTTTGTCAGAGAACAAATATTCGATTTGTCCAAGCTCCTCGTTCAGGTCCGAACTGTTGACGACAGCCGGTTGATCGTTTTTCTCGTCGTACATCTCTATGTCCCATTGAAAGAACATGGAGCCCAAAAATTTTTGGAGCTCTTTGGAATCAAGAGAGAGCACAAAATGTATGAATTGTTTCGTACGTTGGTTAAATTTGCAATCGATTTTTATAATAATATTATTAACGCTTTAGAGGACTTTGAATTTTTGTGATCCCTTGTCCCCCTTAAAGCGAGGATTGGCTTAACGATGATACAGTCAATTGTACAATTTCGCGATCACTTACGAACGATAACGAACCCATAGCAAATACTGAATTATTGTATTTCTTAAGAATGTTATTTTCGTATTTAAAAAAATAGAAAATAAATTCTGTAAGAGTACAAACGGTTGCAGAATATGAAACGCTTTCGGAGGAAATCGGTTGCCTATTTGACACAAGCAATTTTCGAAAACTTACCGATCGAAACGTACAACGATATGGGAACGATATAGTTGTATAAAATAGTAAAGGACAAAACGTCGATCAGTATACGCCACGATTTCGGGGATTCATCTTCAGCCAGATAAACTGCCCATCCCTCTTTAGAATCGATCCATTCTTTGAGAATCGTTGAAACTACCACCTCGGCCATTAATATCATTATGAAGATGATTATATATTTGTTGATCGATCTGGAAATAATATTTTTCGATCGATCAATCAATCAAAGTTTTGAGGTCGAAAAATCGAAATTTTGAAATTTACTAGTCGAAGTTTTTTACTAGAGGAAGTCGTTTGTTTGGGTTTGTTGGAGCTTTGCCTTGCAATTACTAACTTTTCGGCAGTGGAAAATTTATTCGGTGTCATCTTCGAGTTGAGGGATAATTTGGTGTCACTTCCGGTGTAAACGGCTACCCCGATTGCATATTCCGTGTCTTTGAGTCTAACACCCCGAAGCAATACGTTCTCGATCGTCAATGAGCTGGTGATCGGCTCAATGACGTTCGTTACCTCCAATTTTCCATAAAACTCGTAAAGATTTGGCATCGGATGTTGGCACGTCATAACCGCCTCGAGAGAAACGATCTCCTCGACGGGCCAGGACGAAAAAGTTCGAGGAACGAAGAGCGTCTGGGAGACGAACCCAAACCCAAACAAAATGTCAAATTTCGAAATGTAAATATTGTGGACGAAATCGAAAAAGGAGTCACGAAGATAAATGTCAAATGAAAAATTAGAAAAATCATATGACTCAAAAATTGTTGTCACATTAAAACAAATTTTGCATCAATAAAAAATATTAATAAAATTTTCATCAAATAGGAAATTCATCTTTAGACAATAAAAAAAAAGTACAATTTCATCCATCTTTATTTAAAACGAATGAAAATTAAATTTGAAATCCTCGTAAACTGAAAACCAAAATTTTGCTCAAATGAAAATGTGTAAGAGTACAATAAACAAAAAAAAATATTTTCGTACAAGGCAAATAACAAATCATACGTTATTTTCAGTAATTTTGTTTTACATAAAAATCTGGTTTAACTTCATGGAACCGAGCTTTTATGATTTTACGTCTATGGCATATCAAGTGTTTGATAAAGTTTGTGAAAGTATCAAATACCATTGAAAATCGAGAATTAAGTACCTTTAAATTCGTTTCTCCATCGAGATTCGACGTGGTAACGTAGCAGCATCCAGAGCTCTCGCTGCTTTTCAGAATAACGAGATCGCACGGTACATCTTCGTCTTGTTTGACTTTGACCAGATCACCAACGACTATTTGCTCACAGTGAATTTCCTGTTATTCACCAAACAAAAATTGGAACGAAACTTCGATACGAGAAAAAAAAATAAATCTCGTTGTATTGAATTAGGGAAATTAAAAAAAAATCGGCGATAGTTTTCACCCTTTTTATTTGTGTGATAAACATGGGGTGATAAACATTGCATCACCCACCTGGACGCATTTGTTGCGAATAACCGTGACCGGGGTACGATTGACAAATTGATCGACGCGATAACGCAGATAATCCTCGTAGCCCTGTTTGCACGCTGTCACCACAATAACGAACGTAAGGGGCAACATACTTGTCACCGGTGATACAGGGGATGTTATCACAACCGCTATTATCGCCATCATGAGAAAGTAGAAATTCGCGATACGCCGAAATTGTTCGAAGAGATTCTTCGGAATGAAATTCCATATTGTGTACTGTAACGCGTAAGTATAAATAAACAAAATTATATTATTATATCGCTTTTATTAATATTATTATTATTCACATTTATTTCACAATTCTCGGCTTTTAGGGTTCCTATGAGTATTCTACAGACGTGTGTAAGTTATTATTATTATTATTATTATTTTTTTTATTGTTGTTGTATTATTATTATTATTATGGCCATGTCAATAATTCCATTTTTTTATTGAAATTAAAGAAAGATTTTAAGAAATTCTTAACGTTGCTGGAAAAATATTTTTTTCAACGTAATAGTTTAATTTTTCTTTACCTTGTTGGAGCTGATTCGATTGCGAGGAAAAGTCGTTTCTTTCGGAACATGGTCGGGCCTTATCTCGATAACTCTGTGCTCGGTTAGTATCAAGTTCGAAGTGCCCTTTAAAAAAAAGCAAAACGAGGGTGACGAGTGAGAATCAGTATCGATCAATAATACACTTTCACACTCAATCCTTTTCTCAATAACTTTTAGGGCTCGAGCCAAGAAACACGAGTTTCGATGAGAAATTATTTATTGCGTGTCAGGAGTAATCTTTTCGTTTAATTTGATTCCTTGATCCGTTCTTTTCTTCTGTTCGCGGTTCTCTCGATCGTTTTTTTTAAATTGACTTAGAAGGTCGACATTACCGGAAAAATTTTCGAAACGAATTTTCTCTTGAATGTATAAGTATATTCAGGAAATTAGAGCATCGTGTACTGCACGATTCATAGACACAGAGCTTGATGGTTTTTAATTTGTGTTAAAAGTTATTAATTTTCGAGAAACTTGAATTTAAAAGTTTCAGCTATCTCTCTCGTACTCGTGTGTCACGTGTTACAGCTTTTATTTGGGAAACAGGAAAAATAGGTGAATTAGAGAAATCAATATTTCAAGAATCATTATATCGAATTATTCATTCGATTTTGTCAAGTTTCGTGTTATTTTAAAGTATTAACATCGAGGTGTATAACAAAGAAGAAAAACCTCTTTCTCGAAGGCGCCCCGTTAAGGCAAACAAAAATTTGGACAACGCGAAGTTGCACGTTGCGATTGTCTCGAATTTTTCAATTGTCTCCAGCATGAATATCGTCCATCAGATATCGGAAATTTTTCCTGATTTCGAACTTTCCTCGATGATGAAGACATTTTTCAATGATTGAAGAAAAAAATCAATAAATTCATCGTACTTTCACTCGAGATATGATTTTTCGCGTGGAACAATCGGGAAGGTCAAAATCGTAATTGAGATTGGAAAACAAATGGACGAAAGATGTGGTCCGTTTGGCGACGATTCTGTGAGGGTGGCCGTTTCGCGGTACGATCCTCAAAATTTCGATGTTTCGCTCCACGACGATGGAAGCATCGAAAAGATTCGTTTTTGAGTCCAAACAACAGCCAATACATCGATCACATGTATCAATCGTGGCTGAAAGATCCAAAATCCGTCGATCGATCCTGGCACCTTTATTTCGAATTGGTAACTGCCAAATCATCAGCAAAATTACGAGAAACCGAGAAAGGAGTAACGGCCACCTCGAGCAACAACGAATCATGGATCGAGAGCAAGCCTCAAGCTCACGCCCTTGTCAGTCCAGGAGGGCCCGAAAATACAAAGATCACCGACGATGGGAGCTCGGATCTTGACATTGACGCGACCATTCGTGCCTATCAGGTAGTAATCGATCAATCAATTCGTCCTTTTTTTACTTGGATGATTATTTGCATATTTTCAAGGTCATTTCGAGGTCAACCTCTTTTGTCAATAGAAATGATTATTATTTGTATAAAACGATTTTTTTAAATTCTTTCCGATTCGCGTTTATCAGGTACCAATGATGCATAAGAAAATCTTCGACTTTTTTTTAATACTCTAAGCACAAGTAATGAGATTTTCTAAAACCGAAGTATAAATTTTAAATAAAGAAGGAAACATTAACATTAAAGTTTTTCAATAATGACATTAAAATTTATGAATTTTATTACAGGAAAATCAAACTTTCGAAATTAACTGTAGATCGCTAATTGAAAATCATAAAATTTTTCAACAGATTAATTCAGCTAAACAATGTTTGGGGAAGTGAGAAAAAAAAATGATATTCGTTGCATTTCAACGACGAAAACTTCAATAAAGATGGACATGGTCGTCCATTCATTTGGCTCCTCGTTCATAATTGCTCGTCGAACGTAACGTGTCATTTTTCCGAACGTATAAAAGAAAACGCTAATCTGTGGCGTAATTTTTTTTTTGTTTGCTTGACTGAAAACCGAAAAAATTTTTATAAGGCTCGCGGTCATTTGATCGCCGATATCGATCCCTTGGGTATCCAAAATCCCGAGTCTGCCCAACTGCAAGGAACTCCGAAACTTCCTCCGGCCGTCGTTGTCCGTCAACATTTGCGGGGAATGACGGAATCCGATATGAATCGAGAATTCTCATTGGGCTCGATAACGATGATAGGTGGTGATAAGAAGAAACTTTCTCTTCGGGAAATACTCATTCGTCTAAACCAGGTCTACTGTGGTCATCTCGGGCTCGAGTACACGTATATCCACGACATGCAAGTGGTCAGTTGTTTTTTTTTTCAAATTTACGTCTGTTGGAGTTCCGAAAGGCTGACTATCGTGAATTTGACAGATATTACGAGAAATGTGTTTTTCAATGGTCCCCTGCAAAAATTAGATCAGCTGTCAGACTGGCAATAAAAAAATCATTCTTAAAAACTGTCAAAAACGATGATTAAAAAAATAGATGCAAACGATTAAAAAATTATCCTAGTTTTAGTAACTATCAAACATTGTCTAATTGTCAAAGACGAAACGGTATTCTTAGTGACTGTCAATTAGGCGCTGACTATGAAAAAAAGAAAGTCATTCTTAGTGACTGCCAAACACTGGCTAATTGTCAATTAAGAAAGTTATTCTCAGTCACTGTCAGAAAATAATCATTCGACGCGACTCTGAAAAAAAAGTCACTCGTAGTGGCCGTCAATTTCGCGCTTTATAAAAAATCGTTGCGACGATGAAAATTACCCCGTAAAAAAATATCATCTGTGCTAAATTATAAAATGGGGGCTATCATAAAGGTCATTCGTAACGACTGTCAAATTGACTACTGAAAAAGGTTCGAAACCGAAAAAAACTCGCATGAACCCAAACGAAAGAAATGACCCAACGTCAAAACCTAAAAAAATCCAATTAGTCTTCAAGAATATTTACATTTCCAGTCTCTAATTGGATTTCCAATTATTGAAAGAATACTCTTTTATGCGCCTCGTCAGTTAGACTGGCTGAGACAGAAATTCGAATTACCGGGTGCCTGGGAATTAGCCCCGGATCACCGGAAATGGGTTTGGACGAATATCATGCGGGCTGTCAACTTTGAAAGTTTCCTCGCTAAGAAATACGGCACGGAGAAGAGATTCGGTCTGGAGGGTTGCGAATCATTCGTGCCTGCTGTAATGCAATGCTTCGAGACGTCAGCTGAGCACGGTTAGTGAAGTTTCAAATACATCACGACGATTTTATCGTACTTTGAAAAAAAATAGTAAACTTTTTATTGAATTTAATGAAAAAATTAATTTCAACAAATAAAATACTGGTTATATGATTCAATTTCAATCAATTAATCAATTCCATTTTATATAGATATCCAATAATATTTAATTTTTCGTAAACTACGTTAAAAAATTTGTATCATTGTAATTTTTACTGATTAACGAAGCACAAATTTTATCCAATGAAAATCAACAATATTAATCGTAATTCGACTAAAATAATAAGAATATGGTATTCATTAAAAACTATATGTTACTTTGAAACATTTTGGTATCGTATGGTGTATGCATCGCGATTTTTCATTATTCGTGAATGATTGGTCAGTTGCATCGCAACTTCCGGTAATTAAGTAATAGCTGATCAGTCGTGTTGCAACTTCCGGTAATAAAGGGGTCGAAACGATGGTGATCGGTATGGCGCATCGAGGACGTCTGAATACTCTGGTAAACATTTGTGCGAAACCCATGGGTCAGCTGTTCTCCCAGTTCAACCCAATAGACCTGGAAGGTTTGGGTTCAGGCGACGTCAAGTATCACCTCGGCACCCATTCGGAAAATCTTCTGGAACGGTCATAATTCATTTGTCCGAGCAATCCTCAAATATTTCTAGTTCAGAATATATATTAAATTTTTCTCGAAGGGCAGAGGGAAACTGACCGTAACCGGCCGGATAACTTTGGAAAGACGATTCGGTCTATTTGTTGTTAACAATCCATGGATTTGACAGTTGATGAAACAATTGATATCATAAATTGATTGGAATCAGGTCTGGAAAAACGGTGACGATCGCGATGATGGCAAATCCTTCTCACCTCGAAGCCGTCGATCCTCTCATCGTCGGACGCGTGCGCGCTGAACAAGTCGCCAATCACGATATCAACAGTAATCAAAAGTTTCATTCGAAAGCAAAATTGTTTTTCTTTTCTGACTCCAAAAATTTTAACCAACCGAAAGCCAAAAAAATTGTTCACGTAAAAAGGTGACAAATCAATGGCGATGCTGGTTCATGGCGACGCTGCTTTCGCCGGTCAAGGTATTTGCTACGAAACGATGCACCTGACGAATTTACCGGACTACACGACCGGCGGTGTTTTTCACGTCGTCATTAACAATCAAATCGGATTCACGACCGATCCAAGATACTCGAGATCTTCGGCTCATTGCACCGATTGCGCGAGGGTAGTCAATGCACCCATCTTTCACATTCACGCTGATGATCCTGATCTCGTTGCTTATTGCAGCAAAGTCGCAGCCGAATACAGGCGAGTATTCATTCAGATTTTTATTCATTTTCCGAATATTTCGAAAAATCGTTCGTCACTGTTCCCCTGAAATTTGCTTCGTTCCAATCCCATTAATATTTTTTTCCCTTTTCATTCTCATGATTATAGAAAATTGCCAAGAATTGAAACTAAAATATTTGCATTAAGTATAATTGACTTTATTTATTATTATTATTATTATTTAAGAATTATCGCATCTTAATTATTGGATTTAGGATAGTGAACATTTGGAATCGAAATGTGCAATGAGACTGCCGTTTAAATTGTTGAAACGCAATGATACTTTTTTTCCGTTTCTATTTTTCATTATTATACAATATCATATTTTGTAGATTTTTGTCGACCGCTAAATAATTATAAAATATATTATGAAATTTTCATCGGATTGCAAATCGAATCCCAATCGAAATGGATGTGATAGGATTAAATATTCCAATCAACTATTCGCTCCGAACGTTCGAGCAACAAATATTAACAATACGTTAATTAAAGATTTGAAAAAATGAAAAACAACAAATTTTGTGCAGAGCTACGTATCACAACGACGTGGTTTTGGACATTGTCGGTTATCGACGAAACGGTCACAACGAAATGGACGAGCCGATGCTGACTCAACCCCTCATGTATAAACGTATAAAACAGCATCCCAACGTTCTAAAGATATACACCGAAAAGCTTCTCAAGGAAGGCATAATCGACGAAGCTTTCGTAAAAGAAGTAAACATTTTTCAATATTTTCATTCCAGATAAAAATCTTACTTTCTCCTTCAAAAGTACAAGAAAAATTGATTTCTTAAAAATATTGATGATTCATAATATTAATTATTGATTTTAATCAGAATGTAGAACGATATCTGGACCATTGCGAGTCGGAGTTCAAAAAGGCTCAGAGCATAAGCACGATGCAGATGAAAGATTGGCACGACGTGCCATGGACCGATTTTTTTGCGAAGCAGAGCCCCGACAAGAAAATTCCGAGCACGGGTATTGAGCAAGACGTAATAATGAAAATATGTACGGCAGTGTCGGCAGTTCCAGCTGGAATCGAAGCTCACAGCCAGGCACGTGTTCATACTCACTGATAAAAACATTGAATATAAAAAATCAAATATAAAATTAAATATAAAAAATTCAATATAAATTTTTATTCGACTGTTTTTGATAAATGGAATTACTTATTTTTTCACTAATTTTCAAAGCATGTAATTAAATTTTTTATTTATACATGTTTCTAAAATTAATTTATTATATTTGTGTTATGGTATCAATATTATATTATATTTTTAATTACTTTGATTAATTTATTAATTTTTATTAATTTTAACAATTTAATAACTCATTATTTTAAATCTGATTATCAATTTCTTCGATTGATTAAAAGAAATGAACTGCTTTTAATTTCTATACAATTTACTTGCGTGCTGGAGCAGTTGAAATTGAAGAGACACGTATTTTTTAAATCGGATTTTTCAGCTGTAAATAAATATAAAAAATATCAAATATTAAAGAATATTAATTTTCTATGGTCCTCCCATAAATTAAACTTATTGATTAAAGTATGTTTAATTTAATTACATAGTTTCATCGATCAAAGCAAATTTTCTTTTATTTATATTTATTCATTGAAATTTTTATTTTTCACTCGCTTTTAAAATCTCACTCGTTCTATTCAATTTAATTTCCTTTTTAAACGTGAAATGACAAACAAAAAGGGAATGATACGCTCCTCATCTCTGTATTTTTTTCTAAAATATTTATTAATGATTTTTTATGGTTTTGATGATTTTTCATCGTAATAATTAACAATTCATTTTTTGTTCCCTGAGATCGATGGAAACCCCGTTGGGTTATATCCTTAATTTTAAGGGGTGACATTTTAGCCTCAACAACCGATCGCCAACAATATTAAAAATTATGAAATTTTGTAATCGTACAAGCGATAATTCGTTGATAAATAAAAAAAGGTTCACAGAGTCCTGGAGAAGCGAAAGAAAATGACAAAGGCTGGGCAAATCGATTGGGCGATGGCTGAAATGTTGGCCATTGTGAGTCTTCTGAAAGAGGGCCATCACGTTCGACTTTCAGGCGAGGATGTCGAGCGTGGCACATTCTCCCACAGAATTCATATTATTCACGATCAAATAACGGACAAAAAGTGGAAAAACATTTTGCACGATGTTTTTCCTAATCAGGCACTTTACACGGTTACGAATTCGTCCCTGTCGGAATACGGAGTTTTGGGTGAGAAAATATATTATTCCATTCAACAGTATCGATTCCAAAAGCATTTCTGTCGAAAAGTTGTTTTCTTCGGACTTTTGGTTTTGAAGGACTTGGATAAATAATCCATATAAACGTTTTTTTTTCGAAGGCTTCGAACTTGGCTACTCGGCGTACGACTACAACACTTTAACGATATGGGAGGCCCAATTTGGCGACTTTGCGAATACCTGTCAGGTAACTTGACATTGAAAATAAAAATTCTGCATGAAAATTATCGCCAGTTCGAATTAAGTGGTATGATTGAAAATTAATTAGCTTCGAAAAGAGTTTGCCAACAATTTTCTTGAATTTTCCAAAAGTTAAAAGACTCAACAAATTTACGAAGCTTTTCCAACATTTTTCAATCGTTTATCAATATTTCGAGACTAGACGCAATATTTTCTGGATTTTTCCGAAATTTTCCAGAACGTTTAAAATCTTTCTAAATCTTTCAGACACTTCGAAGAGTTTTCAGACTCTTCCAAAAACTACTAGTATTTTCGAAAACATTCAAAAATTCGCGAGATCTCTCTACAATATTTCAGACTTTCCATGAGCTTCTGGACTTTTTTTTTAATCTTTCAAAATTTGTTAGAGTTTTCAAAAATCTTACCCACTTGCCGGGTTTTTGCAAAATCTTCCGAGTTTTTTTTTCATAATTGTCCACACTTTTCTTATCGGGGTGAGGTAGGGAAATCAAACTTCGATAGGCCAGAAGGTTCAAAATTCCGAATTTTAATATTCCAAAACTACAAATTTCGTAAAGCTTTTGCTGGCATGATCTTTGAGAAATTGTGGTGAATCGAAATTCGGGTTCTCTACCCCACTCCCTCTAAACACTTCCAAAATGCGTCTAGAACTATCTAAAATATGCCAAGATTCTTTAGGACTTTCTAAAAATTTACCAAAACTCGTCAGGACTTGCTAAAATTTTTCAAAATTCGTCCAATTTTATTAAATTTACCACGCTTCTTTACAAATTACGAAACATTCCTGAAATTTGCAAAATATTTTCATACCCGTCGAAAACCATCGAAGGTTTCGTACAATGGTCCATGGTTTTCCGAAATCTTCGAGAGATTTCGAAACGTCACTTTTGAAAACGAAGTAAAAAGGCAAAAAAATGAAAAAAAAAAAAAAATCACAGGTGATCATAGACTCGCTGTTATCTTCGTGCCAATCAAAATGGGGAAAGCAAGTTGGTCTCGTGCTGTTGTTACCGCACGGTATGGAGGGCCAGGGACCGGAGCATTCGTCGGCTCGATTGGAAAGATTTCTCCAATTGTCGGACGAGGATTGTACTCACATGCCGGAGGCAACGGGATCCGAAGATTCTTCCGTAAAATATACGATCGATGATATTATGACGCGCCAGATTTTCGAGACCAATTGGATCGTTTGCAATCCCACGACTCCAGCCAATATATTTCATGCTCTTCGACGTCAGATCGTCATGCCCTTTCGCAAGCCACTGGTCAGTGATAAAAAATAATTTTTTCCCTTGATTATTCGTTTGATAAAAAAAATTAATCGAAACAAACGGAGGAAAACAACGACGCTGTCGATACCAAGAATACTCGCTTTTTCTGGCCCCTTGGTGCACAATGAAAAGAAAAGAAAAATATTCCACCGTTTTCCACACGTTTATCGCGAAGCCTTTGCGTAAAGGTGAACTAAAAGTGCGTCATAATAACGCGACTATTTACGATAAGGCACGAAGGAACGTCGTGAATATGAGGCCTTATCGTTCGAACCCCATCGAGTTCGGACAATCGCAGCTTCGCTGCGAAATTCTGCTTCGCGTGGAAAAATGCGAATCGAACTGGCCTGGAAAATATCGCGCAGATATTTGCGTACAAATTCAAATGGTCACCCATGACCTATCTTTTTCGATCCTTATATTTTACCTTTCCATCCAATCCACGAATCCATTCGAATTCTGAAAGATTTCTCGATTCTGAAGAATCTAGGAATATCTGATACTATTCTTGATGGACTCCAGATTTTCTGAACGAAATATATGGGTTTATAAAAAATTAGGGTTGAATTATATATTGGTTAATAAAATCAGGAAAACGAAATTTCTCAGTGTAAATATAATCTCGATAAAGTAGATCAGTGGAAAACGTATATTTTATAAAACCTTTCCCAATATGTCGTCATCAAAGGCCTACCGTTATCATTGTTTCTCGTTGATTCAACTGCGCTTTGACAGACTAATGTAACACGTGCTCGCGAAACGTCCAGGTTACGTTCGAACACGCCAAAAGTGTTTTCTTTATCGACTTTCCAACGATTTTCGAAACCAACCTGATAAAAAATCAGGAAACAGTGCAAAGTCCCATTAGATCCTAACGTGGATGTCCCCTAAACATGGGCTGTGTCTAAAAAAAATTCCGATACACCTGTGGATACGTTTTGCAATTCCAAAGAAATTTTTTTTTACAAGGTTACGAGAGGATTCTTTTTCTTTTTGTTAATCCAACGAATCTTGATCGAAAATTTCGTATAAAAATTCTGAAGGAAATAAAACATTAGGAAACAGTGCGAAATCCATTTGGATTTTGAATTCCTAAATCCCTTCGTAATTACCAAAAATTTCTTTGACGAATTTCAGCTCCGAAAAAGGCGAGAAAATTGTTTCGGATTTTTATTTGGCGATTTGAAAGAAAAGTGCGAACATTTTTGGATAATTGTGAAAGTCATTTAGTTGAAATAGAAAAAAACCATTGCGTCGAAAACGATACAAATTTCAGCTCCAAGGGCTTCAAGGCCCTTCAAGCCTTTCCTAAATTGGCATTGACAGTTTTTCAGATGATCAGAAAAGTTGCTTGCCAGCAAAATCTTTGCATTTCGAAAAGTCAATTTTATTTTGGCAGATCGTTATGACGCCCAAATCGTTGTTGAGACATCCAATGGCTCTTTCCTCTTTCGATGAAATTGGGCCGGGCACGTCCTTCAACGCTATTTATCCCGAGGTCAACCACAAGAACGACTCGACGATCAAGAAAGTTTTATTGTGCTCGGGAAAAGTTTATTACGATTTGATAACGGAGCGAGAACGTAGAAAACTCGATGATCGAATAGCGATTGTCCGCATCGAGCAGCTGTGTCCCTTTCCCTTTCATCTCGTCGCTAAAGAACTGTCGAGATACTCCAAGCCTAAAGTGAGTTCCGACGATCGAATTATTTTTTTTTTGTTCGGCGAAAGTTTCTTAAAATATTTCAAGGTCGAACCCAGACAGCGTTTGAACTATAAACATCGATTTCTCGTAGCAGCATTTCCCACAACAATTTCGTCACAAAATGTAAACAAAAATTAAATGTAACCATTTTATGTGACCTTGACTTTAACATTAGTTCGAAAGAATTTCCGTTTTCGATCAAATCGATCCCAATATTACTTTGGAATTTTCTTTTTGTCCAGTTTCATCGATTTCAAAGCGACCTTGGGATGACCTTGAGGTCTTTCCCCTCCATTTTCGTTAATATAAAACTTAAAAAATTGTATTTACGTTACTCATCAGCCTCGATATAAATGTGATTGCTACGTGCACACAACGAGTATTATATTTATCAGTGAAGAGATTTTTTTTTCAACACATTTTTTTCAACAATTCCTTTTTATCGAGTCACCAATTTTAAAAAATAATCTTTTTGTATTGGATCAAACGTATTTTTAGCGTTCATTTGCTCGAGGATTTTCTAAGAAAAGACGAATACTTCGAAGAATACTTTTTTTTGTACTATCGAAGTGTACATATTTTATGGCTGAAAATCTACAAAAATCTTCGTTTTCGAGAACTCTCTTGATAACAGATAATAAATGGATAATTAAAAAAAAACGTGTTTTTTTTTAAACAGATTATGTGGCTCCAGGAAGAGCACAAGAATCAAGGTGCCTTCTATTACGTCAGGGACAGATTAGCTCTCGCTCTTGGAGTGGCCTTGGAAAATATTGCGTACGGTGGTAGACCCATATCATCATCACCAGCGACCGGCAGTAAAGTCATTTACAAACAGGAATACGAGAATATGATTTCGACCGCTATGAATCTCGATTAGATAGCAAAAAAAAGTTTTACGTATCGATAGAATTCTAGAAACACTCGATATCGTCCAGCCGACATTGTATTTCCTCGAAATCACAACTGATAAATCAGAAAATCTGTGGACATGCGAAATTTGTAAAAAATTTCACTTACGTTACCACGTCCGACCGTAAAAAAGTTCAACTTCAATATCGAATTTTATTTAAGCCCGAACGAACCTAATCGAAGCAGGAAATTCCGACTAGACTGACGTAGGAAACAAATCAATTGTAGAAATTCTTCGAGATCAAAAATTTTAATTACAATCGAAAAAAAAAACATTTTCAAAAAATCAACCACTTTTTTAAATCTTGAATGAAACGTAAAACTTAAATTTAATTCAGAGATCTAAAGTTCGATTCGTTGGACAAATAAATTGTCGGCTAATTAAAAATAATATTTATTAATCTGTCAATTATTACATTTGTTTTTTTTTTCGTCCGGAAGAATCTCGTTTTTTTTAATCGATGTAATATATAATAGCAATCAAAGTGAAATAATACTCAAAATCAAATATTCCATATTATTATATTCAAACGAATCGATAAATAAATGAAATAAATCGACAAAATCCATTATCGCGATGGAATGTTTAATTAGGTAAAAATAAAACAATACACGAAATTAAATATTCGTATGAAAAAAAAATATCGATTGATATGCGTTATTCAATATAAAAAATAAATAAATATTTGATTCACAAAAGTAAAACATCAAGCGAAAGAAAATATTTAATTAAAAAATCACGAAAACTAAATTTGTAATAAAAAACATTAAAAACCCAATATATAAAAAAAAAGGAATGTAACCTTCAATACAAATAAGTAATAAAATAAATAATCATTAATGAATAATAAGAATGAAATAAAAGAACGTCAATGAAAATAAAAGTTGAATGATATGTCTAATCCAAAACTTCGTCGGTTGGGGATTGCAAATTCCCGTTTGCAAAAAGTGGCTGATCGACTCACCGCGATGCATAAATATTCAGTGTCGCGTATTTCCGAACCTTCGTAGTGTCTCGCTCGGGTATATTTGAACATCAACCACGAATCGACTGCCGAATTATGGTCCCGAAAAATCGCGTTGAATTATCAAAATAAAAAAACGTCATTACTTTTCGATCTTGGATAAAAACTTTTTCAAAAAGGTTTTCGAAAAAAACGTCAATATTAAACAAACAAAAAAATAATACATTTTTCGTATAAATATTATGATCGATGCAAATACTGTTTATCCGCGTGATCGTCCAAGTCGATTGAGCGGCTCTACAGAATGCGCGCGGTAAAAACAACACCGCGTGAGCGTTAATAAAATTTGCGCAATGCCAAGCCTGCGTTTACGTTCTAATGAGAGACACCTGTATCTTCGATTAACCGTTGACGATCCGTCGTCGTTTCCTACAACGTGTTCCCTCTCGATCCGAATCTCGTCACATCGATTGCCTCGGCATCGTCATTTCATCCGGTATTTTTCTCACCGCGCCTTTTACAATTGAATCTCGATGAACTGAGGAATTCGAAAAATAGCCTGCAAGCATTTTTTTTTCGTTTTTGAAATGGTCGGACCGCCACAGTTTTTTTTTTTCACTAGTTTCTTAAATATTTGCTATTTCATTAGTATAGCCATTTAATTGTTTTTCAAAAACATCGAAATTTCAGTTATGCCAAGAATGATGGAAGAAATAATTAAAAAAAATAATTATTGTTTATTTACTCGTATTTATACGTTTGTTCGTTTATTTAAATGTTCATTCGCTTATTTATATATTTATTTATAGATTTATATATTGTTATACATTTATTTATTCCTTGTTTACATTTTTTTAAATTTATTTATTCATTTACGTTTTTTCATTAAAAAAAAGCCATCCTTTTACGGGTACGATAAGAAATCGTTCAACAAAAAAGTGTGAACAATGCAGGAATCTATTATCAGAGTTCGATCCGCGTTTTTTGTCCGCGATAATCGGCGGTATTGATAACGCTGCACTCCCAAGAATACGGACAAATATAGGTATTCTAATCTACAGAATTCGTTAACAATGTGACTATTGATGGGAGAACGAGGTGGGAACAGAAATTACGAAGGTTTTCTCACGGAAGAAAAACGCCGCGAAATTCCGTCGACTCACGATGCTAGGGTGTAGTCAGCGATGAGTCTTTTCTCGATATATCCTCAATTTTTCGAAATAATTGCGACGGAATATTCCTATCAATCGTTCGTAGCAAAATTTTTTTTACGTTCGTTCAAAACTGTCCGAGAAACGGAAGCGATCGAAACACGAAAATGATACCAAAATGTCAATTCGCAGACACGTCGAATAAACCCCCGATCGATGGGGTGCAAGCAAAACATTGGATAATAAATATCAAAATTTCGCTGTGTTTTC
The DNA here is from genome assembly GCA_030523105.1 of Ophioninae sp. A BG-2022a. Taxonomy (NCBI): domain Eukaryota; kingdom Metazoa; phylum Arthropoda; class Insecta; order Hymenoptera; family Ichneumonidae; species Ophioninae sp. A BG-2022a. The sequence continues at coordinate 27,197 of JAPYZI010000066.1, read as the reverse complement.
CGCTTGGGAAAAAATCACTAAGCATTTTTTTTTTTGCGCACAACATTTCTCAACGTCTTCTTTTTTTGTTATTAATAAAACTGTCAAGCTTTCTCGACGAAACAAAATGACAAGTTGATCATTTACTTTTTCATTATTGAAAGACGATAATTAAAAAAAAGCTCGGTTCAATATTCGTCTAAATTATCTGTTTCATAGCTGCTTTAATTATTAATGTTTTTAGGGACAAATACATTTTTTTCGTTCCAATAACCCCTTAAACATCAACAGCTACCTTAAAGAAGCCTGAATGTGCTTGTGGAAAAGCAAAATCCTGTTTTATCAGAGAAAAAATTAAATAGGATTGAAGATTTTCCTATTTTGTCAGCTTGAAATATTAACGAAATAAGATATTAATAAAAGTGGACAGAAAAATTTATTTTCGGAACATCACACTCTACACTCACCATTTTCAATTTTCGACAGCATGTGAAATAATATCGGAATCCTGTTTTCCTTTTTAATCAATATTATAAAAAATCAAAAAAAGAATTCCGTCCCCAATAACAATTCGAAAAAAAAATTTCGAATCGCCTTAAATCGTTTGTGAACAGTTAATTTTATTTTTAAAAAGGATAATGTATAAATGAAAAAAAAAACCGTTACGAGTGAAGGCGAGCGTGGACGAGCTTCGCTATATCGCCGCGATTGAAACGGCGCGCGCTCACTGACTGTGAAGCACGATTACATTTTTTCCAATATAAAAAGATTGTTTTTTCTTTTTTGTTATCGAACGATCTATACGTACTCGACCAATGAGGCGTGAGTGGAGTCTCGGTGACTATTGACAACGTCCGCGTATCTCTAAACCACGAGATAACTCTTTCGCGAAACTCGCCCGACTGGTTAGATTTATCTATGAATTGTTTTACACACTTGTCAATGTACACTTCAATCTACTAATTCATGAGAAAATTGATATTTCAATCATACTTATCGGTCCGATTGAATCATTTTCTGAGAAAAAAAGTTTCGATCCTTCAAAAACTCGTAATGTCAAAAAATCGGCACAAAACGGCGCGTCTATGATTTTATAAACGAATCCTCGCGTCATTGCGATTATCCTGTCGTTCGTAAACTCGCGCGTTTTCCGAGGTCGGCGTGGCGCGCGCACACTGGCCGGAGTTGCGCGGAAGCGCCGCGCGTGGCGCAGAGCACGCTGGCCTGGACGAGTTTAGTATGGCGGCAGACGGCGTACACGTTGTGTCGTTCTATTGCGTAACTCTGTGCTCGTTGAAAATTCACGAATACACGAACAGCCACGAGTTTTTCCTCCGTGAATTCCGTTATCCTTAAATTCCGTACTCGGAGAGATATGAAATCGACGCTGCTTCTCAAAGACTGTGAATTTTGAAAGCGCGATAATAACGAAGAGTCATCACGAATCCTGGTGGCGTGACGAAAGATGCTCGAAGCGATTACAAAATTCCGGTAACGAACAGTGAAGGAACGATGTCCTCGTAGCGAGTGTCAGTGAACGTACAATGTCGACGATACAGACGAGGACACCGAGCGTGAGCAGCTTGTTGCCGTTGCTCAGAACTTTCAAGTACGAGCACCTTGTCGCCGGCGTATCCGGTGGCGTTGTATCCACCCTCGTGCTGCATCCCCTCGACCTCATCAAAATTCGATTCGCGGGTGAGCAAAAAAAAAAAAAATATATGATTTTTCACCCATCTCATTTCGTGTCTCGTGAAATCGAAATTCGAAAATGAAAAAATTCCCATGTGTCTCGAAGTGCTCGTTGCCAACCCGGAAACGTTTTTTTTTCTTCTCGTATCTCGCGTGAGAAGTTCGTCCCGAACGACCTTGCGAAAGCAAATGTCTGCGTTTGGGTTTCCACGTGGCTCTGCATAATCGCAGCCTATGAATATTTTCAGTTTATTTATTCAACGAGTTTTATCGCTGTATGATGAAAGTATTGGGAAAAAGGACAGGAAGGAACGAGGCTGCCTCGGCGCGTGACGTCACATCGACGTGTCGTCGTCGAATCGATCGCGGTTGATACCACGTTCTATCGCAGCCCATGGACTTTTTCAGTTTATTTATTCAACGAGTTTTATCGCTGTATGATGAAAGTATTGCGAAAAAACGTTATCTGACCCCAGGGGTTATCCGAAGGTCAGCGCGGTGCGTTTGGAGACGTCGAGGTAATGCCTCTTTGAGAACGTAAAAAAAAATCGTCTTTCACATTCACGTCGACCTAACGCGCTCGCTAAATAATGCCGGAAGTGCAACGAAATATTTGCTGACTTTATCTGCCCGAGATTGCAGCCTTCGCGACGGTGGAATGCAACGGAAATTCTTGCGCCTCGATAGCTCGGTTCTACTAATGAATCTTCATTGGAAAAAAAACTTCCAATTCTCCCTCGTTTGGGGAGCTAGCGTTTTCAGATCGAAATTATTATTTCGGGCGATGACAACGATGAAAAGAAAAGAATATCATTTTCAATCGCAGCGGTCCAAGGTCGGCACCTGTGTTTTCGTTTCTGATGCAATGTCTGGATTCACAATAATAATAATAATAATGCCAAAAAATCGACGTTAAAATTCTTGAACGAATTATCGATTAAAAGAATGGTAACATTTCGAACGTAATTGAAGCGATTTATTAATCATTTCAATTATTTTTAAATTCTATTTGAAGTGAAATTTAAGTAAATACGTTGATAATTAATAATAATAACAATAATAAAGTAATCAATTGAATCAACCAGTAATGAACGATTAATTAACAATTATTAATAAAGTACACAATTGAGTAAACAATTATGAAAAAAAGCTCTCACGAATTTAAAATAAACACAAGTCAAGGGATCGTGCGAAAATTCAGTTTTCGGTGCGTTCCAATGATGCAGATATGACGAAAAAAGGGTTGAACCATAAATATATTTTTAAAAAAAATCGAGAAATTCGGATAAATTTCGAAAGCAAACGATTTTTCACAAACTTTTTGTCTTTGGGTTGCCAAAATCTCGCAACTGGTTTTAGGATGAGAAATTTATCACCTACATTACCAAGAGATCGTCGATAAAGCAGGAATTGAAGAAATAGAAAAAAGAAAACAGAAATTTGTTAGAACGCAAAGAATTTTCCAAACTCAAATTGGCGTTGCAAGATCGTTTTTAACGCGGAAATTAACGCGGCTAAAAAAAAACTAAAATAACGTTGAAGTTTGAAAGTAATGTTTTCTTTTTCACTTTTAAACATTTCCTTTCCCAAACTTGAGTTGCCAAAAATCTCGAACGTAATTTATCGAATTCTAACTTTAGCCATATCCACTGAATCGGCATTTCACAATTTCTAACAGTAATGAAAATAAATTGAATGAACATCGCGTTTCAGCGAAGCAAACTTCAATCCCATGAATCAAGAAAAACGAATTGTTTCCTAACCAAACAATCTCTTCGTGAAAATTCCGTAGCGATGTTTTTATCGATTTGCTAACAAATTTGCCATTGGCTTCCTGTGAATCTCATTGACACCTCGCGGGAGGCATAGTTTCGAGAAGACACGGAAAAGAAAAAAATATTTTCTCGCGAGGCGCAGTACGCGTTTTGTCTCCAAAACTAGGTTAACTTTCGACCGGAAATCCGAACTCGCGATGACGAATTGACTCGCGATTGCGCGCTTAACAAATATCGGATCACGCCGCTCGTTTTGTTTGTTTTTTCACACCTCGGCGGAAATGTTCTTATTTCAGAAAGAAAATTGCGTCATCGGGCTCGCCCGTATGCTATCTTTGTTCGTTCGTCGTTGACCCTGACTCAGACGTTCCTGCGTGTCTTTTCCGCTGGAGAGAAAATAATGGACGTTTCGGTGACAATTCTCGAGGCTTCGCGAGTCAATGACAGCGGAATGTCCCGCCTCGCGAGAAAACATTTATCTCTTTTCCGTGTCCGAACGCGCGCGTGGTAAAAATAATATAGACTTCTCGAAATTGTGCCTCTCGCAAAGTGTGAATGAGATTCACACGAAGCCAATGGCAAATTCGTTAGCAAATGGATAAAAACATTGCTACGGAATTTCACGAAGAGATTGTTTGGTTAGGAAACAATCCGTTTTTCTTGATTCATGGGATTGAAGTTTGCTTCGCTGAAACGGGATGTTCATTCAATTTATTTTCATTACTCTTAGAAATTGTGAAATGCCGATTCAGTGGATATGGCTAAAGTTAGAATTCGATAAATTACTTTCGAGATTTTCGCGACTCAAGTTTGGGAAAGGAAATGTTTCAAATTAAAAAAAGAAAACATTATTTTCAAACTTCAACGTTATTTTATTTTTTTTTTTTAGCCGCGTTAATTACCGCGCCAAAAACGATCTCGCAACGCCAATTTGAGTTTGGAAAATTCTTTACGTTGTAACTAAATTCTGTTTTCTTTTTTTCTTTTAGGTCTTCAATTCCTGCCTTATCGACGGTCTCGTGTCAATCTGGGTGATAAATTTCTTATCCTGAAGCCAGTTGCGAGATTTTGGCAATCCAAAGACAACAAGTTTGTAAAAAATCGTTTGTTTTCGAAATTTATCCGAATTTCTTGGTTTTTAAAAATATTTTCATGGTTTAATACTTTTTTCGTCATTTTTTAATAGTTATACAAAATTTACTGAATTTTAACAAGGGAAAAGGAAATTTGACGTGACAATGAGAGAACGAAAAAATAAAAAAACAATAAATTCGATTTTTCGTAGCTATTGTTTTATCGATTTGTTTAATTATTTTTCTGTTATTTATGAATAACGATTATATAGGAATTATGATATGACGCTGATAGGAAAATTAGCACTATCGGAATTATTGATCGCATCATCAATCATAATACAGTTATCAATTACCAAAACGATCGATTATAAACGTGCAATAAGAATGCTATGTTCCACATAATTCTATTCATACTCTGCAGATGCTTTCCTTTGAACATAATTTTTGTTGATGTCGAGAACTTTTCGTATTTTTTTTTCTGTCCAGCTTGTTAGGAAAACGAGTTTATCAAGGAGCGCGTTCGAATGGAAACAATGCTCGTAATGCTCGCGATCGATTCTGGTCGACGATCGAAGCCTGAACTTTGCACGTTGTAAGAAAAGATAAAACAAGAGGGGCTAATACGAAACATCGTCGCTTCCTTGTTCTTTTCCCTCGATTTATTATTACGTATAGTCATAATACTCTCTGTCTCTCGAAATAGCTCGTTCGTAATGTGCAAATATGTAACTCTTGCATTAGCTACAATCGTTCATCACGTTTCGTCGAATATGTTCGTCGTTTTGAACTTTATGATTATTCGAATGCAACATCGATTGTTTTTTAATGTCTTATCTTCTTTTTTTTGTTATTGGGCGTGCGGAGGAAAACCCGAACTTGGATTAACCAGGGGATTCAAAATTCCGAATTTTAATATTCCGAAACTATAAATTTCATAGAGCTTTTGTTGGCATGAACTTTACGAAATTTGTAGTTTCGGAATATTGAAATTCGGAATTTTGAGTCTCCTGGTCAATCCAAATTCCGGTTTTTTTACCCCACCCCTCAATCCTAATCGACTTTCGAACTTAAATTTATTGAGATCGATAATATTTATTGCAAAATTCCCGTGGAAAATTACGTATTTCTACTCTTTGTATTTTTCGGCTCTTTGGGTTTTTCCAATTTTTTTTTAAATCCGGAACTAATCCAATATTGAAGCGAACAAAACAAAAAAAAAATTATTAAAATCCGACCAGCCATTTTCGAGTTTTTGCCAGATCAACGAAAATTGATTTTTACAAATATATGTATAGATAAATAGTAGATTATCCATGATAGATTTCTTTAAAATCGCAAAATAAGAATTCTGAAAAAAGCTTGCACGATTCTCGTAGCTCAAATTCGCGAAAGGAAATTTGTGGATTGAAAAAAATATTTTGTTTAAGAGGAGGATAATATTTTGACGGAAATAAACAAAAATTATCGCAATTATGAAATTGCTGATCAAAGTTTGAGACGTTTTGGGAAACCGAGTTTCTCAAAACGATGCACACGTTTTTTTTCAACATCCAATTTTCACGGATCTGCCTGATATTTGGCACGCTTGGGCAGTGTAATAATAGTTTAGGCTCGGTTCATGTTTCGTTGAAAAGTAAAACGTCATTGAAGCATTTTTTTGAAGAGGCAAAAGGAATCTCAACATTTTTTGAATTAGTTATTAATAATAATACTTAATGTCATTCTTCCTCGAAAAATCTAAAAGAAAATTTAATATTTTCGTTATTATCCGAATATATATTTTGTAGATTTGATATTGCAGATCGTTAACAATCCTAAAAAAAACTTCGCCTGGTCGTCGTCAAATTAAATTTTGCTTACAATTTGCTAAAAACAAAAATATTATTTTCATTGTGTTTCTACGATACAAAATTAAATGCGAATAATTTTTAAGTTAAATAAAAAGTCGAGGAAAAACTTGGCATTTGCAATTGATTAAAAATAGAATATTTATTAATAACCTAAATATAAATAAATTCGTATTCGAATTATTGTCTTAAACATTCAACTCCAAAATGTTAACATCAAGAGTCAACAATTAAGAAAAAAAATATAATAAAGATCGTAAATTTTTTTTTATTAACTATTATAAAAGCTCGTTTAGTTTCAGTCGTAATATATTTTGGCCGTCCACCAATTTGCCGCGAAATTCCGTGAATTGCAAAAGAAACTGCGGGAGATCCAATCAGCTGACTGTTGGCTCGGCGATCACGTGCTTCGAGTCGCTATACGCAAAGATATTAACGCCGCACGAGAATCACGCGGTATATTTCAGATGAGATCGAAGGTTGACGACCAAATCTTTTTCACGACAAAGCTCGCGGCGCTGAAATACAGTGAAAATGCGTTGCTTCAAATTACTCGATATTCTTTATGGACTATTTGGGATGTGGCAATTTTTCCAATGCCACTTCATACTTTTCGGTTTGCTTGGGCTCTCGCGACAATTTTCGTAGCGCTGAAACGGACGAACGTTTTTTTTTTATATATTGAAAATGATGATTTTATTGATAATTTGAAAAAAGAAATTTTAAGGATATTTTCAAAATTTTAAATGTCATTAAAACTTTGAAAGTTCGATCCAATTCCGAAAGTTAAAATTTCATTGAAATTTGGAAAACCAATATTATAGAAATTTTAAAAGTTTAAATTTATTGTAATATAAATAGTTTGAATTTAATTGAAATATTCGTAAGTTTTTTCGAAACATTTTCAAAAAAGCGTATTTATTTGAAATTTTTAGTACAAACATTTCCAAAACAGGAAAAACAAATGAATTCTCCAAAAACGAAAATCTCTTCAGAATTATAAAAATGACAATTTGGAAAAAGCAAGGACGAAATCGTTGTCTATTTATAAACATTTTGTCGACATTTTTTAAAAGATTCCGTGGTCGTTTTCAAAATGAATGTCTCGTGGAAATAACTATCATCAATGCTATTCAACAATTCGTCGACTTTCACGTGACATTGAACGATGAATCAACGACGAATAAACGTTTTGTCGTGTTTCAACGCTGATCCTTCGTGTTTTTTCAGTAAACGATGGAACTACGACGACAGCGCCAAAATACTTGGGTGTCAGAAATGCCATGAGTCAAATCCGGAGAGCCGAGGGATTCCGAGGACTTTACAGGGGCGTTGTACCCAACGTGGTTGGCTCTGGTTGCGCATGGGGCTTCTATTTCTTTTTGTAAGTATTTCTACGCGTTCCCATATTCAGGCTACGAAAATCATCAAAAAATGTAATTACGTTGGCATTTGTTTTTTTGCGATACGATTTTGTTTTTTCATTATTCCATTATTTCTTTTTCATTCGTTTCTTTCAATTATTTTCTTTTTATTCTTCTCACTATGACGATAATTTTTTTTTCTCCTATAACCCAACATTTTTTTTCGGTTTGCACCGAACGTGAAAATCACACCAACAGAATATTTGATTCGATCGGATCGAGTTAATAAGTTTCCTTGAATGGAAGATTTTGTTGCTTTATTTAAATCGAAAATATTTTGAAACTTTGAAAATTATTATTTTATGTAAGAAAGATCCAAAAAGTATTGACATTGGTATTTTTGTTTTGGATTTGGATTATTTTTCTTCATTCGATGTTTTTTCATCCTTCAGATCGAAATTCGTCGGAATATTTTTGAGAATAAAATATAGTGATAGAAAAGAATTGTACAAAATAGTCAAAATAGAATAAAAATTTCGACAAATCATATTGAGGGCTGATCAGTAAAAGTGATGAAAATTTTTCATTCAGGCACCGGAAATAATCCTTATACACGAAGCTTTTACAACTTGCTGAATTAAAAATAATTTCTTTTTTTGTTTGGTACAGTTACAACAGTGTAAAAACATGGATACAGGATGGTGACACGAAGACGCCACTGGGGCCACTGACACACATGTTGTGCGCAGCGAATGCCGGTGTACTGACCCTGGTGATCACAAATCCAATCTGGGTTGTAAAAACTAGATTATGCGTGCAATACCAGAGCGATGTTTATCTCGCGGAATCCAAGAGGTACAGCGGTGTACGCGACGCTTTCAAAAAGATCTTTAATACTGAGGGTCTCAGAGGCTTGTACAAAGTGAGTGTGATTCTCTTTTACCGATCTCCATGTCGATACTTATCAATCTTCGACGCCGATATTTACACGAACTTTTTACTTTTTATTAGACTTCTAATGAAAAAAAGACTTTTTATTAGACTTTTAATGAAAGAAGATTTTTAGTAGATCCGTAGTAAAAAAAATACTCTTTGTTAAAAAGAGTATTTCAAAATGTATCTAAAAATATATTAAAGTATTATTATTAGAGTATTAAAAAATTCTCTTTATCAGACTTTTTACAAAAAAAAACAAACGATTCAACTTTTCATTGAAAGTCTGTGTATCGAACAGCGAAACGATACATCTTCGCTGTCGGTAAAGCAGGATGCGATTATAGATAGACTCAAATTTTCGAAACGGCTGTTCGGAATTTCACGAAATGACGTTTGATCTTTGATCGCGCGCCGATGGTTTATCGAAATTCCGATAAAATTCCGGAAGATGAATGCGCACGACGCTATTCTATGTAACGTGCACCCAACGAATTTTTACCAGTTTTTAAAGGGGCACACAAAATTGATCACGATTGAGTGAGTGACTAGCCGGAGCACAGGAAGGATCTATTAATGCGCCAATTTATATGTACATGAGCAAAGAGGTTTCTGACGCATTGCAGATTCCACCGATTTCAAAGTACACGAAAGAATCATTCGTTTTCTCTTTCAGGGTTTTGTTCCTGGAATGTTTGGTGTCTCCCACGGTGCTATACAATTCATGGTGTACGAGGAGATGAAGAAGAAATATAACGAATATAAATTATTGCCTATAGATACTAAACTGGTAAGTTTTGTTTACACATTGGGTTCCCCTTAATTTTAGAAATACACTTTTTCTGACTGGGACTTCTTGATAGAGCAACCGCGTTTTGTTTACAATTCGAATAACATAAGAAGTGAAACGTTGATTGAAATTGCATTTTTAAAGAATCGTCTCAGTGTCACCCTTTGAAAAAACACTGATTTTCGTGATTTTTTTTTCTAATGTTGCAATAAAATAATCGGTCTGGTTTTCTTTTTATAAACAAATACATCCATGCCGAATACAAAATGATTTTTTTTCCGTTCATTTATTAAGTATATAATAATTAAATATATTGTTGAAATGACGCTTGAAAAAAAAAGGTCCTGTATGATGTCGAAGATTGCGGCCGCGATTCTGATGTGAAACAACAATTTCGAAAAGATTATTAATCTGTAGGAAAGTCGCTGTCGCGCTATGGAAGTTTTTTTTTTCATTTGAGAAAATGGCGGCGATTTGAACAAAAAGTATCGAATTTGGCACTTTTTCCGACAGTTTTTCGTAAATAAAAATAGGAAGATTTCAAAACAAAAAGAAAAAACGCTTACATAGCGCAATAGAGAATGACGTTAAAAATGTTTTCTCAAAATTGGAAACAGATATCTTCAAAACTCTTTCGGTTCAAAAATGTAAGAGAATGTTTATAACAGTGTATACTATACAATAATGAAAAAAAAAAACAATTTTTTGAAAATGTCACACTGAGACGATTTCTCAATATAGAATAAATAGCGACTATCACGTCTGATATGGGAATGGTATATTAAAAATGAAATACAGAGTTAATGAAAAGTATCGAAATCGAAAAATAAGGGATACTTCCAATACCCATTTAATCTACTTTAACATCAATATTAACTTGATCGTGTTTACACGCAATTAGATCATTGAAACGGAAGGAAAGGCGATAAACGGGCGATCGAATTAAAATATTAAACGTTTGATCCACAGGCTATAGGAGATTACATTATATTCGCTGCGATATCAAAGCTGATAGCAGCAGCGACAACGTATCCGTATCAGGTGGTGAGAGCGCGCTTGCAAGATCATCATTACGAATACCGAGGGACATGGCACTGCATTCAATTGATATGGAGGTCAGAGGGAATAAGGGGTTTTTATAAAGGCTTGACACCCTATCTTGTTCACGTGACGCCGAACATATGCTTGGTCATCCTTATCTATGAGCACTTTACCGGCGGCGATTAGGATTATCTGTCCTGTAGTTTGAATGGAAAAAAAAAACACAGAAGCGATCGAAACGATCGAAATCGCTTGATAACGGGGACGGGAAAGAATAATCGTGGCGGAAGTTGACTCGCGCTTTTTTTTTTTTCCTTTCCCTCCGAGCACATATTCAATCGATCCAGTTGAGCCAATGAGAATCATTATTACAATCAACAATTTATCGTTTTCTTTGAGCGCTGACAATTTTTTTTTCCAACCGGAAAAAAACACCCTCGCGAACTACTTCCGCCACGATTCCACGAAAGTTACCGAATGAGAGAAAAGTTAAAACGTCCTGATAGGACTTTGGCTCAATGCGCAATATACGATGCTTCAAAACCTTCTGTTTATGAGTGTATGTTTGGACTGCGATGTACTCACGGGGTACGTTCCCGCCGTTGTAACTCCTGCTCGACCCAATTTTCATTAATTTTTTTCTTTCGATATAAAACAGCTTTTTTCGTAACTTAATGAATCCATCGGTGAGATCCAAGAAGATTCGACTTTTACGTTACACTCACATTTTGATAAAAAATCGGCGTGTCGATAAAAGTTTCGTTTTCTTTGAAATAAAACGGCCATTTATTGATGAGCCTTTCAGTGAATAATCATTATATCGTGAAAATAGCTCAAACTGGTTTTGAATATTGGACCTTTGTTTCTTGCGAGAAAATACGATATTATCGGTTTAAATGTTTTTTTTTCCGGTGAGAAAATGCAAATTAACGATCAGTAAGGTTTTTCTTGACAAAATGCGAAATTGTCGACAAGAAAGACTTGGTCACCAGAAAATAGAGATTTATTGATAGTTTATTTATAAGAAAATGCAAAATGATAAGAAACGTATTTCTTTGTGAGAAAGTACAAAAGTATCGGTAATACATTTTTTGCGAGACAATGTAAAATTGTTGACAAACTTTTTTTTTTTTTGAGAATATACAACATTTTCGCTAATAAACGTTTCTTTTTTTTCGATGAAAAAAAAATCAAACGTAGCGATAATCGTTTTTCTGAAAAAAATGCAACATTTTCGAGAATACACTTTTTCTTCTCTGGAAAAGAGAAAATTCTAAATTATTGAGTGACCGAATCGAGACAAGATCACCTTATTTCCTCCACACGTGGAAAAATTGGTTTCTCACGAGTTAATGATTATTAGATACGTTGTAGGAAGAATAAACGGAGATTCGTTTTTCGAAGTAAACAAAGGCAAACGGCCCAACGTTTGTGACAATTATAGATCAATTTTTTTTTAGATTAATTTTAAAGCCTCCGGGACTCATCGTTGTTTCCATTTGTCATTCACTGCTATAATCCGCACATTTACACTATGAAAATTTAATGGCGCAAAAAAAACCGTAAGAAAATATAATTTTCGTGTAATGATTTTTAATTTCTTTTTTTACTCTTCACTCACAGTCTTTCGCAGCGATCCGGCCTTCCAGTTTCAAAAATACGTCGTCGGAATGACCGAAACGTTGTCGTTGATTGATCACTCTTTTTCTTTATCTTTAATGCTCATCTGTAATTAATTTATATAGTGCTTTTTTTCTCACAGTTGAACCACGAAATTTCGGTATTTCGAACGATTGTAGAATTAATACAAATTTTTTTTTCGATTTCCAACGGTCCTTGCTTACACGCTAGCGTTTCGAAATTCTTGAAGCGAAAGGTTGGATCTTACACTGAATGTCGGGCAAACTTTCTCCGAATCTGGCGAGTGAAACGCCGAGAACATTTGCCCACCAATCCATATTCGTGCGAACGATGTACACTTTTATTCGCTATTGTACGAACTAGAATTAATTAAGATTTCAATTTTATCCTCGCGAGCATAGTTTCTGAATTATTCGTGAAAACTTATGACCTCAAAGTACGCGTTGATGGGGTACAACGAAAATCGAAAATATATTTTCAAACTACTTTTCCAAATTTTAATTTTTTCTTTGCTAATTTCTGCTATGAAAATCACTCACCATTGTTACGTGTTATCAAAGATGTTTTTTTACATCAATTTTCGAAAAAGAGAAAACAATTTGAATGATAATTTAGAGAAAAAATTAAATATTTCTAAAAAAAATTTGAATTCTAACGATCCTGGAATGCAAATCGATTTTGTGTGTTATTTGGATATATTTTTTTTTATTTCTTATAACCGTGTTTTGCCAGATTTTAACTGCACAAAGATACGCAATTGTTTTTTTCGAATAGTTGTTTAAAGATTTACGAAGAATTTACGAAATACGAGAATGAAAATCTTGAATGAAAAAAAAAAATTGTTGCAACTTCGACGATCCAAACGTCCGGACGAATTTTCCTTTCGAATCGCTCATTATTTAAGGATATCCTTCAAAACAAAAAAAATGCATTGACATCGTTTTTACACTATTCCCCATCTATGCTCAGAATAAAAAAATTAATTATAACGGAGAACGAACGTGAGGATTTATCTTAAGCTAATAAATAACAATGGTATCCACTTAAGTTCGAGTTTCGACTGGAGTTTGTTTTCGAAGGGTCGTTTTTGGCGAAACTGAATTAACAATGCATAGATGAATGCAGAAATGTAAAGATAGACGAAATGGCGAACGATGGAGACGAGAAAGACGATGATGAAATCGGAGGTGTGAAGTTTTGAAGTTTTTCGTTTGAAGTTCGAATATAATTTTACCGACAAAAAAAATTGAGAGTTTGTTTATTCCTACGCAAAACGTTTTTTTTTGTTTCGTCACTTGCGAGATTATAATTTTCCGTTTACGTATTTTTAATAATCGACGAATTTTGCGTCTCCATCCGTTTGATATTTATAAACCTTTTTTCGGAAATCGCGTGGTTTTTTTTTTACCGTTGCACGAAGTTTTTTACGCCTTTGTCACTTTTGATGCTCGTCCGGATGGAACGTCGAGAAAAATTGTACTTAAAAAAAAAGGAGGACGAAAATCGTTGCGCCACCAAAAAAACTGGAGAAAAAAATGAAATCTCCGGAAGTACAACGGAGAAATAATAATCGCGATTCAATTTTGTAAATAGTAGAACGAATTTAATTTACAATGTCGAGCTTTTCGACACTCTTGAACTGGTAGAAGCGCTTTGGATCTTCCTCAAGAGATATATTCTCTGATTGCTTCGAACAAAACTGACCTCTGACTCCTCAAACTAACCTATTCTTGACCCAAGCGTTTTCTGCAATATGCACGTAAACGTCATAGAAAATAATTAACGAGACGAAATAACTGAGCGGCTGTACTGGCATAGGTTTTCCGCAGTTTCCCTATGCCCGTGCCAGAAATGGCACGGTAAATACGGTACAGAGGGGGTAAGTCGGCTGCAGCCGCAAAGGGGGGGGGGGGGGTCAGGCGGATGCGAGGTCGGGGAATACCGGGAGGAAACAAAAAGTTACGACAAACAGTAAAAACCCTTTCGGGTTTTTACGGCACCGCTCCCCTCCTCTGTCCCCGGGTTTTACGGGTTTTTACGTTTTTTACGGAAATTAACAACTAAAATGAAAAGATATATAATAATAATAATTAATTCGTTGAACCTTGCGGATTTTATTTATTTTTTTCCAAATGCGAATGAGGGGCGAAATTGATACTTTTTGTAGAAACGTAAGTAGGCGCGTAAACTTCAAACCACCAGCAGTACGATTCATTTTTCAGCATCGTTCGTCAGTATCGTTAAAATTTTTCTAGTACGGTCGCCATCTACCGATATTTCTGTGCAGAATTCGTTTAATTTCTACGACTCTTTCAAAACCAAATTTCCAACGTAAACCCGTAATCGATATTGAATTTATCAACACAATGGACAAATCTATAACACATCGTAGAGTGGAAATCAAGTTTATTGAGCGATTGTCAAATCTCAATTTTTGGACAATTAAAAATCTTGGTTTCACTCTCAAAGGGAATTGTCGAAAGAAAGAACTTCCGTATCCTAGAACGAGCAGTACGTTTTTCAACGAGATCTTTATAGTTGCATTTAAATAATGGAGATTTTTTATGAAATTGAAAATATTACTTTTTTAACAAAGAAATATGTCGAGAAATGATCGGTTGATGGGAAAAGCCACGTGTATTTATATATGTATGTCCGTACACGCATTTTTTAAACAAAAAATAAACGTATTGCTGGTGGTTGTTTGCAGGGGTGAAGGCGCGCGAGGATTTTACAAGGGTTTGAGCGCCAGCTTGATGAGGGTGGTTCCCGCAACGGTCCTTACGATCGTTATCTACGAGCACGTATCGCACGCACTCTTCGCACTCAAGAAAAGCCCCGAACTCGAGGAAATAACGCCCACGAGTCCGCTTACTCTCGAAGATGAAAAATAGTTCACGAAACGACCACCGTTTGCTTCCATCGAAGATTTCTTGCCATTTTAAGATAATTATTCCCCCGTTTTGTCTTGGTAGACAACGTATTTCGAGGAAGATAAAAAACGCTTCAAAATCGAAGCTTCGAACTTGCGTAGGGATATCGACCGCTTTCTAATTAAATCGATCCTTTTGCCAAAAGAGATTAAAACTTACCCGACCGTGATTTTCTTAGCTGGAACAACTTCCGGTCACGATGGAAGACGAAATTGGCTCTTATCGTAAAGACAACGTTGGATTGTTCGTTTTTCAATGTGCATTTCTTCAGTATTCTAGCGCTTTTTTTTTAATGGCTGAAACACTGCATTAAGAAAAAACCAAGATGGCGCTTACGGTTTCCACAAAAGGTTCGACGCGATGCAACACACGATCGACGAATCATTGTAATCCTCACTCTTCGAACAACTTCCGTCGATCAAGCGATAACTTCGATTTATCGGAGAGTTGAACTTTTTTTTTATACGATAAAGTTCAGATCAAGATTCTAATAAAAATCTTCTGAACTAGCGAGTTTTCGTCATTTTTCAGGTTTTCACGCACAGAATTTTCCCTTCGAGGAAATATTCAATCGAAAATTAAATTTTCGACGATGTTGTAAGTAGAAATCAACAAAATTCATTTTTATGGTGATGTGGACTGAAAAAAAACACTGAAACGTTTTTTCATAATCACGCATATCACAAAAAGTTTGCCAACTGAGTAATGAGAAAACCGGAGGGTTAAAGAATGGGAAACGAAATTATTGCGTTGTAACGATGTTTCCTGTTCAGTCTCTCAATGTTTATACACGCCTCCGCCTCGCCCTAACCTTCAAAACCGTCGAAGATTTTTCGGAACGATTGCCCTTGTTTCCACATCTCGATGTAATAGCAGCACGTAAGATTTGGTAGATTGACACGCATCGAAGAATTGTAGTGGCATACGAATCAATAAGTAATGCAACAGAGGACAACGGCACTTTCATTGGGCACTACAAACAGAAACATCGAGGAGCGTCGACGCCATTTTTTTTTGTGTCGAAAGCGCCGCTCTCTGTTTGAGAATTTCGATACATTGGGACGGTTAATGACGAGTTTTCTACGGGTCGTTTTCGAGTCGCGCACGTGTCTGTTACGAAAGTGTAAGCTGCGCAACGTTCACTATCCGTTCGTTCGCGCACCCCGCCACCTTCCCTAGCGCCGCGCGTTGGCGCACTCGCACTTTCCTTCGCGGCCGCGACCAAACGAAAGTTTCGGTGAAACGGTAACGCGGCTCACGTGAACGCGGCTTCGCGACGAAGTCTCCGCTTATTTGCAGTCCCTCAATATTCGTGTTCGTGACGTGGTTTTTTCGTAAGTTCTCACCTCCCAAAATTGCTTCTAATATTTCGCAATTTCTTCGATTCACTAAAATTGAGGGGTGGTTGGTTGTTTTGAAAAGTGTTTCACGATGCCGGGTTGACGGCGATCGATAGCGAGCGTAAGTTGATGCAAGTCGAGATAAATAGGGAAAGTGAAAACATAAGTGTCTGAAAAAAGCGTGTAAGCGAGATACTTCGCACAGAAGACGTCGGATGTCGGCCAAGAGTGGTCGCAGACGAACGTCTGTTGTCCGAAAAGTACGTTAAAAAAACTACTCGGGCGAAAAAAACGTTTGTTTGGGTTATCAATCATGTTTGATTTCACAACCCTGATGGCCTGATTCAACCAAGAGTGAAATCACCCGGTTGGATGAACGTGTGGGATAGTTTCAAAATTGTACCATAAAATTAGTAGAAAGTATGACTGGAATATGTTATTTTGTAAATAACAAAGCATTACGGTCAATGTTACGTATCTTGTGTGTATTTTTTTTCAATGCCTTCTCCCGAATTGTTTTTGCGTTACGCCGTACACGCTCTCGTTCAACAATATTACCAACCGCGAAAACCCGTGGATTGTCGTATCTGAACGCGCGCATGTTAATTGCTGTTATCGACTATCGGTTTGACCTTGCGAAAGCTTCACATTTCACAAAATCTAATTACGCGAAATGGAAAATACCTGTTTTTCATATATGAAAATGTCGGGATATAATTGTTGATACGCGAAGTAGACGGGGAATTAAAAAAAGAAAACCAAATGGATCCGTCCACGCGAAAAACGACAAAAACGCCTGAATCTCCTCAAGTAAAAGTCCTCCGCGATGTCACAATTCCAAAAAATGTTATAAAGCGCCATCGAGCGGTCATTCTAAAGCACTTTTTCTAATTTCCGCTCATTTTCTCGCCAGTATACGCCCTCTGTAGTGTTTCTCAGCGTTTTTGCTCGTCTCGACCGCGGGGTGCTGCCATCTCGCGATCGATCGTACGGACCGCGCGTAATCCAGCGGCGTTTAATTGCCCGGTGAAATTAGATGTGGCCGCGAAAATGCGAATCTCTCGTTCTTTTCTATCTACTTTTTCACGACACCCGAACATATTTCCGTCGCCAAAATTTCATCGCAAAATCAAACTCACGCAATTACCGACTGAAAAAAAAACCCGTATCAAATTTTCCCTCTCCAGCTGGTTTTTTTTTGTCGCGTGCGCGCGCGTTTCTCTCGTCCCTCTCGCGTCGCTTCAGATATATACGGCACGTTGTCGCGAGGGCAAGATGGCCGAATGGGCTCAGCTGTGGTGACATCGGCTGTGAGAAGTTCGCGCTCGAGGCACAGTGAGAACATTCGTTTGGGGCACGTGGCGAAGACCGTGAACGAGAAAAAAGTGTTCTACTTTCAATATCGACAAATGGTAAGTTTCAATTCTTCCATCGTTCCACTTTCGTTAATGCAATTTATATCAGAACTGCGACCCGTACTCGAGCAAAAACAAAGTTGATTTCGCGTCTGATAGTTTTTGGCGCGCTATTTTTGAACGCTTAGCAGACGCCCCTTCCTATACCCACGAACGTGAAGGCGCATCAGTGCGAATCCTGATTAGCGTACACTTCGCGGTGACGCATCGGCACGTGCATTTTTTTTTCATTCGCTTTCGTTGCATTCTCGAGAATTCGATTTTCATCGATGTATCTATCGATCGATGTCAATTTCAAAATTTAGACATTCCACAACCTCCCTTTTTTCGGTCGTTTTTCTTCTCCTTTTTCCTTCTTACTTTATCTTTTTCTTCTCGTAATCTACTGCGTCTCGACCACGAGAGTAGCATTCTCCGGAGATATAATAGCTAAAGGTGTTATCTAATCTGCGTGACACGCTGAAGAAAGATAGAGACGTACTCCCGGACTTTTCGTCAGGCTAATCGTCCATCGCGCGAAGTCTACGATTTATCAGTGAACGAAAGTATATCAGGGTCGCACACGAAATTCGTCCTTTCTCCTCGTAATCGTCATTGGGAAACCCGACTCTCCGGAGATCCGACACTTGGAAATTTGGGTTTAATGGACTCGTGGAAGTTCAGGCGGCCAGTAACGTTATTGTGCTCTGTGAAAGGGATAGAAATTTTGATTAATTAATAGTTCTGGAAATAACAGAATTTGCCATTTTTATCAATTAACAACTTGGCTCTCTATGCAGAGATCATGACAGATCTGAGAAGTGAGATCTGCACTGAAAGAGCAAAAACACAAAAGCTAAAATTTATTTATTCCTTTTGAAATTTGAAAGATTCTTTCCTTTGTTTTATTTACTTCGAAAAATTCAAAAGAGATATTAAAAATGTCTTCAAAACAGAGTAAACAAAAAAATGGAAAATACTGAAATAGAATACCACGATTACTTGATTACAAAGAATTATTTTACTTACTCCACTGAATAATCAGTAAATATAATTCTTTCGCGATATTTAAATTAATTAATTTTTTAAAGTTTATTCTATTCGATCTCGGTGTTTGCAGCCTGAAACGATCGCTGAAACCGCACAGGCTGATCACTAAATTCGTTTGATTTGTCTCGATTTTGACCGTAATAACAAAGGATTCCGATTATTTAATAAAATTATTATTAAGTAGAGCCAATAAAATCATTAATTATTCTAACATTCGAAATATGCCACTTTTGCTTCTTACTTTTCGATGCCACAACTCGTCAAAGGGTAAACGTGCAACAGTGACCAAGACATATTTGCTGTTTATATGTAGTAGTTCGAACGCTCTGTAAAAAAATTAAATTTTATATAAAATCTTACCAAAATAATGAAATTATTATTAATTTTGTATTTATCGGAACGATCTATCATCGCTTTGTAATAAATCTAGTTTTCCGACAGTTATTCAAGATTCGAGTTGAATTTATAGTGAATTTTGAGATTCTTTCACTTTTTTGGGAAAACTGTCAGATTTATCTGTAGATTTAAAATGTCATACCTTTTTTGCACATCACTAAATTTTCGAGAAAATCGTGTTATGCAATAATTTTAACACAATTTAGTAACGAAAGTCATTAATAATAACGCGTCAAACAAATTCTAAAGATTCACTTTTTTACAATTCACATATAATAAAAATTTCATTTTCGTATGGAAGCCGAGAGAAAACGCGAAAGAAACGCAGTTTCGGGTTGGCACTCCCAGTGTTTATTTCCATTCGAGTTAATTCCAGGCTGATGCTTCCTTTGTCCGGATCTTTGGTGTTTACGCGGGACTTCTGCGAAGTGCCCACAGCTCGGCCGTTCCGCGTTTTCGTTGGCAGTTGAAAACACTGAGAAATGTATTTTTTTGTTTTATTTTGGTTCCTCGGCGTTTGCAGCGCTGATTGTTGAAGCGACGAGGATGCGTGTGACAATAAAAAAAAGTAGTCAGCGCATATTTCGAAACAATTTACCGACAGATGGAGTACGTTCGTATCCGTCTTTCCATCGTGTACGTCATACGAGCAAAAGCGAAGTACTTAATCCGATCTCAAAGTAATCCCGACCGGCTGTCGCTGAGTAACTTTTCTTGATGAAGTCGAGATCCGAAGATTCGGTACTGCGTCTTTCATTGGCCAATAGGAAAATTGACAATGCGAATTTCTTCGATCGCCTTCCCTTTCCAAGAGAAAAAATGATTCGTCTTTTTTTTTGTGTCAGCTCGAAGGAATCTGGAAAAGTCGAGTGAAACCTGAATCGATAGTTTGGTTAAAAGGGCATCGAGTCACCCAGAATTATAAAGAACGTCTGCTATATATATATATATATCCGAAATCATACCTGAAACTACATCATTGGCCAAAAGTATTAGGCTGCCTGTAATTTTTCTATCCGGACAGAAAATCGAATAGCTTCTCGAAAAAAAAAATCGCAAATCACTTTACCAAACGACGTTTGTAAGAGGCAAAAGGAAGCTTCGCTTTCCTTTTTTTCGTATTGTTATTTTCGGGATTTTTTTTCGCGTTTTCATTTTCGCCATTTCTTTTTTTTTTTTGGGTCTGTACGGTATTCCGAGAATGCCGGTTTTTGCACGATTTTCACACTTTGCGAAGACGCATGGTTTCTTTCTTTTTTTTTTTTTTTTACAAAAAAAAGCTTTTTTACCGCCGATCTCTTCAATTTTTTTTTCAAATACGTAAATACTGTAAATGTACTTGCAACACTACGAAATTACGCAATGTTTAAAAACTAATACTGAAATTCACGGAGATGAGAAGGTATCACGATCGTAGTATAAAATAATCAAGCAGTCAAGGTGATTTCCGTACAGCGGTTAAACAGCAGATTCACAGCTTTGCTAGGTCCATTAGAGCCTGTAATAAATTCGGGATTTGCCCGTATTTTGAATTCGCGCTGTTTCTTACGATCGGTAAAATGATAGTGACTTTCTTCATTGAGAAAGATGAGGGGCTATCGATGTCGGAGAGTATTACGATAAATCCGGTCGAATGTAGCAATTGGCCGTTACACCTGTCGTGATAAAAGAGAGCCCCCTGGGAAGAGCCTGAGATGATAGAGGGAATCAAATAGTATCAGGACGGACACCGATACGATCGTGAGTGCGAGAACTCCCGTGTACAAGCCCAGACGAGGAGCTCGATATTATCGGTCACGAGAAGTTAGAAAAAAAAAATTGGTGCGCAATCTTCAATCCATTGACGCGAGGATTCGCCTGAGGCTTGTTGTTCGCGTTGTCATGGGACGTTTGGACTCGATGAGGCTCAGAAAATTGGTACCCAATATTTAAAAAATATTTTTACTGTTTTCACAAAGCTGCGATATTTTTCATTCGTTTATATACGTTTGTTTATAATAGATATATCCAAAAATTTTGATCATTGTGAAACGATATTTTTTCCAATTTTTTATTTATTTACTTTCGATACGGTGCGAAATGATTTTTGAAGAATTGATTAAAAGTTTCGGCTACGGTGAACATAAAAAAAAAAACAGGATTTTTGTCAATTAAGTCGAGCACCAAGTTTCATCGGCATTGAAATATCGATAATTGATTTACTTCATTTTTGTTACCTGGTTGATCTAAAACAAAAAGTTTTTTTTTAAATTGATAATATCGACGAAAATGATTTTTTTTTTTCGATTTTTCTTCACATTTTGTAGGAAAAAAGACATCGCTATTATCATTGATATATATATATATATTGCAAACTTTGTTCCATTAAGTATCCGACATTGAGATTTGATGTAATATTTTTTGTACACATCGCGAAATTTTTTAACATTATCTGCTTACGATGCAAAAAAGTGTTGTAGTTCATAAAAACAAAAAGAAAAAACATTTAGCCTTACCTCAACGTAATCAAGACTTCCTAACGCGAGAAGTGCGTTTGCACGCCGACGAAACGTGATCGGTACACTCTGATGCTACTTTTTTTGCTGCGAAATCAAAAGTTTTGCAGCGGCGAAATCTTACGAGCAATTATTTCTGTATCCAATTTAAATACAATATAGATATAGGAAATTTCGAGGATAATGATATATCCGATATTTAAAAAAAACTATTCGATACATCGCGCGTCTCACGTCATAACCGAAATTAAAAAAAAATAAAAATAAATCATCCTCACAATAATAAATACAAAGAAAAAAATAAATCATTCGTCGTGTACGAACGGCATTTTTTTCGAGAAGCACTAAAGAATTATGTTCTTTTAAAAATGCAGCCTCGTTATTTTTTCCGTATGATTTTTTTCAAGCTTATCGAACAATTAGCCGGGCAAACAAACGTTGTAACGAGATACGGACAAAGTACGAGACGAGTGTCACGTAAAAACGCGCACTCAAATAATTTACTAAACGATACCAATGAGAATAATTATAAAGAAATCGCAAACGCGGAATTAATGTTTCGTGGTACTCAATGATTCTCTTCGTTTCGCGATAAAAGACGATCAATTTTGCAGCCACGGCACGTCAATGCCCAAACATGGTTAATTAATGCAATCGTCAAAAATCATGAAAATTTCACTTTGTTAAACGATTTTTGAATGACGGTTCTAAAAGTAAATTATACGACTGTGAACGATGAAAATAATTGCTATAATGAATAATAGACGTCTTAATTAATTAATACAGCATCATTGATTGATTTTTGTCGTTATAGAGGTTTTTATCGCTTGGATGATGGTCGATATAATTTTTATAATAAAAATTCAATATTAGGCTTGGCAAATTTTTTTTTTAATTTCTCATTCGAAAGAAATGTTCGTCGTTGTCAAAGACCTCGGAGAAAGACTCGAGATAAAGACGATCGCTAATAATCCTTATCGTATGTCTCGAAGGACGTTTAAGGGGTGAAATAATTGTAACGTCTCGAAAATCATAGTTATTTAAGAACAAATATCAATTTTTAAGAAACAAGTAAAATAATTGAAAAATCGTTTGAATGTGTATTCGTACGTACAAGATTGTATGGGTTGCACATTTTTATCATCGAAAAATATTAATAACTCGATCACTTTTGGCCGCGCACTTCATGAGAAACCAAAGAAACAAGTATTTTTTATTTAAAAAAAATAACTATTTGAATTCCATGTTGCGATAAGCAAAAAAATGTTGTTCGCGAGGAAAAATTACGTAATTTCTAATAAATGACCAAAAAATGTTTCTACAAAACGTGGTTGAAGTCTAAACGATAAATATGACACATTTCGAACATATGCACCGAATTTCGAGTTACTTTGCTTTAAAAAACGTTTCGAAAAGAAAAAAACACTTCAAATCGTACTTCCATCGCGATAATAACGAAACCTCCAATTCGGGATTTCCGCAGCTCACGTTTGACCTTTCTTCCCAAATTGATTTGTCCCCAGCTTCAACCATCCCCTTCAATAACGGGATAAAAAAAATCTTTTAGACAAACGGATGTAAAATGAAATATTCGTTCGTACGTAAATTGCGCGAAGAGCGTCGACGAATCTCCGTCGGCCGGCTCTCGACGCGTAAGCTGAGATACGAAGAATTCCTGACCCACATAGCGTAAGGTTAAAATTTTTTTATCACGAATAACCGAGCTTTCGAAAGAAAGTTCTCTCGTGTACCACACTCGTTTTTTTTTTCTTCGTTTTTTTTTGTTCTTTCATCTCATTCGAAGCGTACTATTTCTCCGGGAGCAAGGGACGCGCGTCACCATTTCGTCGACGTAGTTTCCGCGTACGGCGCCGCGATCTTTTCTTCCTCTCTCTCTCTTACTTTTTTCTTTTTTCTTTTTCTTTTTTTATTTCACTTACACACGTCCTTTTTCTCTACTACGCGACAAGACGATACGCGATAAATAAGAGACGATAAAGCGCGCGTGCCGTCCCCGTCGGGACCAATAAATTGCGGGACTTTGTACTCTTGGACCACATTCGGTCACATTTACTATACTCTCGCGTGTCATACGAATTCTCGATTGTCAGTGTTTTCGTCGAGGGTCCGCGATCGATCGCCGCGTGTTTACGAATCGGCAGCCTTCCAGGGCTCTCATTCCCGTTCGGTTTCACGTCAAATCTCGTTTCGCGATGTTACCGAGGTGATCCGTCGACCTGGAGACTTTTCGAACTCCACCTGGAAAAAAAAACATTCCGTTTCTGGCCGAAACTCAATTTTCATTTCAATAGTAATAATAACGACAACAATGGTAACAATAACATAAAGAGGAAACGTTTCAAGTCATTAAATAATAATACAATTGAATAATATATGATAATTTTGAACACGATTAATTACAAAAAGTGATTATATAATTAAATTTGATAATAAAAAAGTTGAATTGTTTTTTTTGTATTATATTGATTTGTTTTAATAATAATAATAATAATAATAATAATAATTTAATGAAACTCGATATCGAAATAAATCGCGAAACGAGTTGTGATTTTGAAAGAAACAAAAATCGGCTGTGCGAAGAACTGTAAACTGTAAAAATAAGGTGAAAGAGGACGAGAGGAAAAGAGAAAAAAAAATGTTGGACAGAAACGTGATGTTGGTGTTGCGAACGAGGCAGGACCGCACGGAGAGAAGATTGAGACACAAAAAGGAAGCGAATCCACCCCCTATGGAGCCACCCCCGCAGCTCTTGAACAACAATTGCCTGTACGCCGATTTGAACATAAACTTCGGCGAGAATTGCAGGCAGGGAGAACTGCGGAGGGTGCGAAAGGTAGAACGAATGCCAGGCACGATCTTAACGATTTTTTTTCTGACTTTCGATACATTTATTTATTTATGGTTCGTCGCTTCTTTCATTCGTGCCAACGGATTTCCGTATTCGTTTGTTTATTTTAAACATCGAAGTAAAAAATTCGACGTTCGCTTCGATAAATTTGTCATCGTGATTAATGAAGAAACGCCTCGAATTGCGATACGCGATTGAGAATGAGAAACAAACCCAAACACACACACACACCAAATTCAGTAAATTAAAGAAAAAGTATCGAAGTAAATCGCGAAAACTTCCATTCGCAATTTGTTTACGATAATATTGAATGTTTTTCTTAATCGACTCTTCGCGACTCAAAAAAACGTTTCCGCTTTCGAATCTTTCGTAATTAATTCGCTGCGAATTAATTACTGAATCACGATAATTTTGTTAATTAAATGCCTAGTTTGAGTGATCAATATTTAACATTATCGTTGAAGTATCTTGAATTTTTTTATTTATAAAAAGAGAACAAATTGAGATCACGACACTTTCCTTGCAATCCGAGCCAACTTCAACCCGTTCGTTCTTTCCGATGGTGTTTCGGGCGAAAAAAAAAACGCGAGTAGCTATTTCGAGCGAGAAACGTTTTTTTTTTTTTACCCTCGCCCTCTTAGTTCGTACGTTGATAACTTTGGCGAGGAAGAACTATAACCTCGAAGAAACCTTCGCGAGGTCCAAAACCCCATGAATATCTGAGATCGCTGACAGACGGGACGCCTCACAAGTTGCTACCCTCCTTTCATTGCGCATCTTCCGTGGCGCATTCAGGCAATATTCTCGGTCGACTCGGAGTGTCCAAGCGTTTATAGCTGTATACAGAATATAAAATAAAAGAACAAACGTCACCGTAGAAAAACCCGAAACAGCCCATTGTTAGATATTAAACGACTATCTTATATTTCACGTTTTCTTTCACATTCATTATCGTCAATGTCAATCAACGAAAACAAACAAAACAAAAAAGTAGAAACAACTTTGGGACTTCGAATTTAATGTTTTGGTAAATATTTGTATTCGCAAGGTTTGCTTTCGTTTTGTACAATTCATAGCTGGTTTACTCACGTAAAAACGATCGGCGGTTGCATTTTACGCACTTTTTTATTGCATAACCTTTTTTTCCATATGCATATATTTTTCATAGACATACATTTTTAATTAACAATATATTCGATTTTTAAATTATATTAGCCGTAGTAAAAATAAATCCATTGTTTTCTGGACTCAATCAACTACGAAACTGTCGGAAATGAGTGTTCTGTACGAAATCTCATCTTTCTGATGCCATCCGGTATAATCCGAGCGGACTTATACAACGCGAGATACAGATTACTAAAGTTGTCTAATAAATCATGGATTTATTTTTACTACACTTAATGTATATAATACATTTATATATATTATTATATGATATATTTTTATATAATTTATTTAAATATATAATTGTTTTATAGTTGAATAAATTGTACATTGCTTTTTATTTTCGGCCAATTGCTAATTACTCATTTTTTCGTTTGAGGTTATGTTTTTGGTTGGACACTCCGGTACTGCGCATGCGCATCGCTGCAACCGTCCACGAAAAGTTGGTCCTTCGGTGAAATAGACAGTGTGACGGGCAAAGCGGGAGGGGGGGGGGGCGATAATAAAGGGCGTGAAATTAAATCGGGGTGTAACTGTATCGATAGGCGGACTCATGACTGGCGCCGAGCGCACGATATGCGTGTAGAATTCCTCAGAGCTCAAACGTATTTGTCTCTCGTGGATTTTTTGTTTGTTTTTACTCCACGGCGTCACGGAGGCGCTGTCGAGTCTGCAGATACAGAAGAATATTGCCCAATTCTGATATACTTTCCGATGACTTTTGAAAAGTCAGCCGTCGCGATACACGGATGCCTCTTCATACGCGGAAGAGGATCGCCCGAAACGCCACGCGCTTCCGTAATATCGTATTGAATTTCATCATTCCGTTAATTCGATCAGTCCCCGTAACGCCAACGATGATCCCGATCGAAGATCGCGAGGAAAAATCGTCAATACCAGTTGCAATCGAAGAAAAAAAAACCTTCGACCCTTTTACCTTCACCCGATTCACCGGATTCACCACCTGTTGTTTTTTTTATTTTAAAATAGTTTTGAAGGTCTGTTCAATAGAGAACAGCCGATTACGAATATCATTGAATTTTTGTCGAAAGCACTACACACAGCAAAGAAATCCTGTTTTTAGAAGCTTTTTACGATTTTTTCATTGAAATTTTGGGTTTTTGGGGAAATAAAAGGTATATTCGTGTTCAGGGGATAAAGTTACATCGATATGGACCAATAAAAAAAATATTAAAAATCCAAAATTTTTTCGGATTTTTGGGGGAGAAAAGTTTTTTCACTAAATCGTGGATAACTTCTTTTCCTTTGGGATTTGGCACTCCACTTTGAGCTCAATCTATTCGTTATGATTTTCTCGACAAAATGCTTTTTTAATCATTGAAATCCGATGATTTTTCGATTTTTGGCAGAATTTCAAAGTTGGACCATCGATTTTTGCTAATTTTTCCATACATACC